>WNGS01165339.1:7834941-7847782 GCA_020271785.1 Procambarus virginalis
AACTGAGGGTCGACTTTACGGCTTTATAATGGTCCACGACTGACCGAAACGTCACTAATTCTTCATTTCCAGATTAGTGGGTTGGGTGTCTATTCTTTAGCCAGGCTATTGTGGTCAGCAAGGTGCAGCCTGTACCCCGGGGGGTCCGTGACCGTGTAGGTGCGTGTTTACGACGAAAGATACTTCCATGTTTTTAACACAGTTTGTCATTTTCCTTTGATCACTACCTGGCAGCTATTGCTATTCTCACCGTCAGTCTTGATGGTCACTTTCATCACAATCATTGAGACTGTATTTTGCTCACGTGGAGATGAAGTCATTTTGAGCGAGGCTGAATTATCTCTGGCTTTTCCTCTCTGAATCATAAATGGAAGAACGTTTGAATAATGAGCATAGCTAATGCCAGTCTATCGTCTTTTCGTAACAACAAAGGTCGTTAGCACTGTAGTTAGTAGACTATGACAGAATATGTTTCATCTTAAGAACAACTGTGATGCTCTCAACGACTTGTTTTTTCCTTCACATCTCCATGTTTCAGTGTTATAACAGACCACAATATATCTTCCAGCCTGTGCTGCTCCACACTTATCCAGTCACAAATACCAGCTTAGTGGTTTTTGCGCCTGAATCACCAGACCAGCGGGAGGTTGGTGCGTGTTGGAAGCACAGGTGCGGTCTGGAGGCGACTTTTGCTTTCTTTATAGCTATGTACGCAGCAGGAGTTGGCGGGTGGCGAGGCAGTGGCTTCTCTGTTCTTCAGGTGGTGAGTGGTGGTCAAAAATTAGCGAGCACGCTGACTTGTTACAGTGTGATAAACATATCGTAGTCAGTCATAGGAGCTAGTATGAGAGTTGAGTATGGAGCGTAGGTTCAAGAGTCCATGGAGCAGTTAGTGTAAGAGTCCATGGGAGCATAGTATGGTAGTCAAGAGTCCATGGGAGCATATATGGTGGTCAGCATGGAGATGATGGTGGTCAAGAGTCCATGGGAGCTTAAGGTCAGTCATGGAGATAGTAGTCAAGAGTCCATGGGAGCATAGTATGGTGGTCAAGAGTCCGTGGGAGCATAGTATGGTGGTCAAGAGTCCATGGGAGCATAGTATGGTAGTCAAGAGTCCATGGGAGCATAGTATAGTGGTCAAGAGTGGCAACATGGCATCCCGTCAGAGCCAGACTCGAAGCTTGAGACGAGACAGACAACAATGCTTTCATGCATTAACAACTATTCTTGGTCGCTTGAGGTGGTGATAATGAGAGCGCTTATCACTGTTTAAATCAGGCGGAGTTACTCAAGCTCATCACTCTCTCTCACCGCCACGACCGGGACAGGACATCTATGTGCTCGTGTCTGCTAGCCCATGAGTATCGACTAGGTGTTCCCCATGGAGCCACCGGAAGTGACTTGCACAATATTAACCTGGATCACCTCTTAGATGTTGGAATATAGACTCTGATTCTCACGACAACTATTCTATTGCAGATCGGCATGCTCTGGCGGCTACGAAGTTAAAGCTCGAACTAGCGAAAATCGAGTGTGAACAACAGAAAGAAGCTCTCCAGATAAAGGAACGCGAGGCTGCCCTAAAGAAACAAGAACAGGAATGCGAGGCTGCTATAAAGAAAGAAGAACAAGAACGCGAGGCTGCCCTAAAGAAAGAAGAACAAGAACGCGAGGCTGCCCTAAAGAAAGAAGAACAAGAACGCGAGGCTGCCCTAAAGAAAGAAGAACAAGAACGCGAGGCTGCCCTAAAGGAACGCGAGGCTGCCAGGAAGAAAGAAGAACAGGAACGCGAGGCTGCCCTAAAGGAACGCGAGGCTGCCAGGAAGAAAGAAGAACAAGAACGCGAGGCTGCCCTAAAGGAACGCGAGGCTGCCCTACAACGTGAGCGTGAGAGGGAACATCTAGAAGCACAAAAACGGCACCTGGAGATGCAACGTGAGCACGATAAGAAGCAAGCTGATAGTGTTCTAGAATACCGTCGACAAGATCTCACCTTGGAAACTACACACCACACTCAGTGCCAACAAGCTACAGCTAGTCTTCCAGTAAGCTTCAATGTCTCCCATGCGAGTAAGTTAATGCCACCATTCGTTGAGACAGAGATAGATGTGTTTTTTACTACTTTTGAGGCCCTAGCTAAAAAACTTAGCTGGCCTGAAGATCAATGGTCTACACTTCTCAGAGTGCATCTCACAGGTAGAGCTGCGGTTACTCTCGCTACCTTAGCGTCTGAGAATGACTACCAGACCCTAAAGCAAGCAATTTTAGACGCCTACCTTCTCTCCACCGACAGCTACAGACGAAAATTCCGTGATTATCTAAAGGCAAGTACTACCACTTGCTCGGACATAGACAAGAACACAACCTATAGCACTGTATCATCCTTTGCAGATGACACTAGGATCTTCATGAGAGTAGGCAACATAGAGGACACGGCAAACCTCCAGTCAGATGTAGATCAGGTCTTTCTATGGGCTACAGAAAATAATATGGTGTTTAACGAAGATAAGTTCCAGCTCATGCGCTATGGAAAAAATGAAAATATAAAAACGGAAACCACGTACAAAACTCAGACAAATCATAACATAGAACGAAAAGGCAATGTAAAGGATCTGGGTGTACTCATGTCGGAAGACCTTACCTTTAAAGAACACAATAAAGTAGCCGTCACAACTGCAAGAAAAATGACAGGTTGGATAACAAGAACTTTTCACACTAGAGATGCTATACCAATGATGATACTTTTCAAAACGCTTGTGCTCTCTAGAGTGGAGTACTGCCGCACAATGACAGCCCCTTTCAAAGCTGGAGAAATTGCTGACCTGGAGAGCGTGCAGAGATCCTTTACTGCTAGAATCCACTCAGTAAAACATCTAAACTATTGGGACCGACTAAAGAGCCTAAATCTGTACTCCCTTGAGCGCAGGCGGGAGATACATAATAATTTACACGTGGAAAATATTAGAGGGGCTGGTCCCAAACCTGCACACGGAAATAACATCACATGAGACCAGAAGACATGGCAGGATGTGCAGAATACCCCCCTTGTAAGGCAGAGGTGCAACTGGTACTCTGAGAGAGAACTCTATCAACATCAGAGCCCCGAGACTGTTCAACACGCTTCCGCTACACATAAGGGACATAACTGGCAATCCCTCACAGTGTTCAAGAGAGAATTGGATAAGCACCTCCAAAGGATACCTGATCAACCAGGCTGTGACTCATACGTCAGGCTGCGAGCAGCCGCGTCCAACAGCCTGGTTGATCAGTCCAGCAACCAGGAGGCCTGGTCGACGACCGGGCTGCGGGGACGCTAAGCCCCGGAAGCACCTCAAGGTAACCTCAAGGTCAAGGTAAGGTAGGCCTATATATGCACTCTTCGGTTTATTTATTTAAATATTTATTACATATTAGCTGTACCTGGCCATGCGTTGCTGTGGCTCAGCAACGCATGTGCGTTTCTGAGCCACAGCAACCTTCCCTGTCCCCCAGTCCTCCTCCCCCCATCCCCTCGTCCTCCCAACCATTCTTCTCTCCCCCTCCCCTCGTCTTTCCTACCATTGCCCCTCCCCTGTCCCCTATTCCTTCCCCACCATTCCCCACTCCCGTGTCCTCTTGTCCTCCCCCACCATCCTCCATTCCACCCTTCCCCTCGTCCCACCTCCCCCGTCCCCTCGTCCTCCCCACCATTCCCCACTTCCTTGTCCAATGCATTTCCAAATGATCTGGTATGCCCTTCAGAAAATTGGGAACATCAAATGATCTGATGTTCCCATCACTGAAAAATGAGAAGAACAGTTAAAAACCAAATGAAAAACAATGACAAAAATAAAATATATACTATACTCATGAAATTAACGGTATGGTAAACAGCACAGCTCGATTCCAAGGCAATATCACACAAAATAATGAAATGAAAATGAAAATAAATCGAAATCGATGAAATTTAAATTTATTAATGCAATCGGAACTATTGAAATGGAATCGTAACATATTTAGTACTCACCTAGTTGTACTCACCTAGTTGTGTTTGCGGGGGTTGAGCTCTGGCTCTTTGGTCCCGCCTCTCAACCGTCAATCAACTGATGTACAGATTCCTGAACCTACTGGGCTCTGTCATATCTACATTTGAAACTGTGTATGGAGTCAGCCTCCACCACATCACTTCCTAGTGCATTCCATTTACTAACTACTCTGACACTGAAAAAGTTCTTTCTAATGTCTCTGTGGCTCATTTGGGTACTCAGCTTCCACCTGTGTCCCCTTGTGCGTATGCCACCCGTGTTAAATAATCCATCCTTGCCCCCCCCTGTCAATTCCCCTGAGAATTTTGTATGTAGTGATCATGTCTCCCCTAGCTCTTCTGTCTTCCAGCGACGTGAGGTGCAGTTCACGTAGTCTGTCCTCATAACTCATGCCTCTTAGTTCTAGGACTAACCTAGTGGCATACCCCTGAACTTTTTCCAGCTTCGTCTTGTGCTTGACTAGGTACGGACTCCATGCTGGGGCTGCATACTCCAGGATTGGCCTTACATATGTGGTATACAAGGTTCTGAGCAACACCCGCTATACAAGTATAGCGGGTGTTGCTCCTACGTGCAAGAGATGGCGCTGTTTTTCAAACAAAGCATGGTTTTACCTGTCACAGATGTGGCACCTAAACTTATTCTCACGAAATGAAGGGTATGGTAAACAACACAGCTCAATTCCAACACAATGTCCCACAAATAATTAAATAAAAATAAAAATAAATCGAAATCTATGAAAATTCAATTTATCAATGCAATTGGAAACATTGAGATGGAATCGTAACATTTAGTATGGAATATGTTGCTCTTGTGAGCAACAGATGGTGCTGTTTAAAAAAAAGTTTGTTTTTACTTGTCACAGGTGTTGCATCTATATAGTAGGTATATAAAAGCATGCGCGTATTCGAATGGAACGTTGTGTCAAAAATTTCAACGCAATCGGTAAAGAACTTTTGGAGATTACAGCATGTGTTGCTCTTACGTCAAACAGATGGCTTTGTTTTTCAAAGAAAACATGTTTTTTTCCTGTCACAGGTAAGGCATGTATATAGGATGTATATAAAAACACGCGCCTATTCGAATGCAACGTTGTGTCAAAATTTCAAAGCAATCGGTAAAGAGGTTTTGAAGATTTCACTCACATGAAGAAAACAGTTTAAAAAATAAATGTTTTTTCCAGTCACAGACGTGACGTCTATATAGTGTATAAAAACCCGCTCAGATGCGAATGGAACATTGAGTGAAAATTTCAAAGCAATCGGTGAAGAACTTTCGGAGATTTGCGATTTTGAACAAACGAACATTTCCATTTTTATTTATATAGATTTGCACAATACTAGGCTTCTAGGTTTATTTAAAACCTTCTTTATCAGGCGCTCTGCAAAATTAATAGTACAAAACCTGTTTTTTTAATACAACAATCCATATTTTGCACATTCCACTCATAGTCGCTATGGGTACTATCACTTACGGGAGACAGGTTACAAAATATGACCAATGGGGTGTACAAATTAACCAATGACCTGATGGTCGTTATGCGAATATAGCTCATTGTTTTTTTAATAGAATAATCTTCGGAAACATTGACCTAAATAAGTTTCTAAATAAAAGACGCTTCAAAATGTGACGTAAATTAATATAAAATTGTTCATGATGGTGAATTATGTGTAATATTTGTAGAAACCCAGATATAAAAATAAGTTGCAAGTGAGTGTGTTGTCAGGCTGTTGAGTGCGCCAAAATTTAGCCTCTGAATCTCGCTGTTTAATATTAAACCTTCCGCGCAACGCTTTGAACCTTGCGCTCAAGTAGGTCGCAGTCATTATGGCTTTTGTGTAAGTCCACGTAACAATTTATCTTAGTTTATGTTTTATATTTCATGTAAAGCTGTTAAAAAATGTTGTATGACTGAGCAAATAGATAACCATATTGATGTATTGTTAATGGCATTGTTACTAACTAAATAGTAACGTTAAATATTAAATGTTAATAAATAATTTTTAGTTTTATATTGCAAGTAAATAAACATAATACTTATGATACTTCTACTATTATTAAAATACCAACTGTAACATTACTGCCACTATTTCCATCATAAAAATAGTGATAATAATACTTATAATATCAGGAGATAAGAGAGAAGGCAAAGTGCTGACATGTGGTGAAAGACCAAGATGAAAGTAGGCCTTACACAATGGTACTTTCGCCTGTCAAGGCTTGATCAAACAGGCTTCGTTAGCGGCAGGTCATCTATAGATACATGTCGACTCTCACCTTCACGTTTCGCTGCATAATATCAGTAGTTAGAATGTAAGCAAATACTGATTTGTAATAATTTTTACCTGTCTCGCTTGTTGCTGCTTGTAGGTTTAGAGTCAGAGTCCACTTCTGCTGGGGTTGACTTCGCGGTCACTGCCGTCACCTGCGTGTTGTCTGCTGGGGTTGACTTTGTAGTCACCAGCGCGTTGTCTGCGTTGTTGGCGTTATCCGACGCTGGGTGTCCAGGCGTTTTCTCCTGGGTGTTGGGGTCGTCTGTGACCACAATGTGGTCGCCAGCGACGGCGCCGTCGTCCCCTGAGGTCGATGTCGTGTTGCGCATTGTGTGTGGTGACAGCTGCAAGCATCAGAGAGATCTCGTTCATGGTATTATCATCAATATTGTTGTCTTCTAAATACAAATCACCACGTCTGTCTTTCAGGCCTCTACAATCAACCGTCAGCCTCCAACGACACTAAAAGCATACTGACAGCCACCCTTGACAATACAATAATACCTAAAGCCTCCCACAAGACTATAATCATACTGACAGCCTCAAACGACCCTACTATCATGCCGACAGCCCCACGATCGTACAATCAAACCGACAGCCACCCACGATCCTACAATCACACATTGTCTCCCATGACCTTACAATTAGTTGTATTATACTGTATCAGCAGCTCAAGAACTAGCAACAGTTGTATTACCACTGTATCAACAGCTCTAGAACTAGCAACAGTTGTATTACACTGTATCAGCAGCTGTAGAGCAAACTTCAGCTGTATTACACTGTATCAGCAGCTGTAGAGCAAACTTCAGCTGTATTACACTGTATCAGCAGCTGTAGAGCAAACTTCAGCTGTATTACACTGTATCAGCAGCTGTAGAGCAACTAAAACGAGTGTAAAGTCCTGGTGGGGCTCGGGTTTGGGGTTTCCAGAACCTCCCAGTGCACTCAATAGTGTTGACCCCAACCCATCCTCTTACAAATTATCTCACTCTTTTAGCCTGAGTGCGCGTACGAGTGAAAAGCGACGTAATGTAAGAGGACGGGTTGCTGAGGGATAGTTAGGTGCAGGTTTGAACATGATAATTACTGCGTTGTTATCTGGGTCATCAATTTGGAATGAGGCTGCTATTGTTTTGAAATCATAAATGGATGGGGAATTTTTGGGGGAATGATACCTGTAGCATTGTTGATAATACCATTAACACTTGACAATACCAGTGGCACTGTTAACAATACCAGAGGCACTGTTGACAATGGCAGTGAGCTTTTTTTTTTGCTAGGGACATTCCCAGGTATGGGTCGTAGGCCGCCTCTGACTGGTTCACTGCGTTAATTACTCCCTCCAGTGTACTTACCTAGTTGTTCTTGCGGGGGTTGAGCTGCTGCTCTTTGGTCCCGCCTTATTGAGTGTGACTCGGAAGCTGGGCGAGTGTGTATGAGGCGAATGTTGACTTCATTAACCTTACGTCCAATGTGATTAACACCATCTTCTGTTGACCAGACCACACACTAGAAGAAGAGACGACGACGTTTCGGTCCGTCCTGGACCATTCTCAAGTCGATTGTGAGAATGGTACACACAATGGTACACACATACACACAATCGACTTGAGAATGGTCTAGGACGGACCGAAACGTCGTCGTCTTTTCTCCTTCTAGTGTGTGGTCTGGTCAACATACTTTAGCCACGTTATTGTGACTCATCGCCGACCATCTTCTGGTTTGTTAAATCTCGGTGATAATACTATTGTGTTTGTAACTTAACAGTTTGTTAGATAATGTTCCAGTGGTGTCGTGCATTTTTTCACAGCGTTGACATTTCCTCTCTTCTTCTGGAAGCTGCAAAAGTATCCCCCAGGTACATGGGTACAACACAAAAATATTGATGATAAAATAATGAAAGCAATTCACTCACAAATGAACACTGTCGAGTAGGCTTCCTAAATTTACGAGCAAAGATAAATGCAGTGTCAGTGGGCGCTGAGAGGCAGTAAGAGGTCAGAGCGGCACTTGGAAGAAGAAGTTTCGATACACTCGTAAGTTCTCAGTGATGGTAACTGAGCCGAGACGGGTTGACACAGCCCGCTCCACACGCCTTCCTGCACCACACTGACGGTGGTGTGCTCTCATGCGCTCACCTGTGGCTCCCCCGCCACGCCCTGCTGCCACCACCACCCTCCCCCACTAGCAGCAGCAACAACAACTGCAGCAGCAGCAGCAGCAGCAGCAGCACCAGCAACAACTACAGCAGCAGCAGCAACAACAACAACTGCAGCAGCAGCAACAATAACTCCAGCAGTAGCAGCAACAACAACAACTGCATCAGCAGCAGTAGCCCGTTCTCTTGATCTGCCACTACGTATATAACCCCACCTCCAAGCCTAACCAGAAACGTTCGAACCTAAGCCACCCACCTAACCTAGCGAGGCCGATACACAGAAAACGTAGATATCTGTGAGTCATTACTTTTCATAGTAGGATGCATTTGTAGCGTTGGTTACCATAAGGTACAAAATGCTAGTTGAGAGGACAGGTTGCTAGTAAACCTTAACAACTGATCTACACATACGATGGCTATCTTGGCTTACGTCTATGGTCTCAAACTACATATTCGGTCATTTCAGTAAGTTCTTTACTCATGCCTACGACACTGGAAGGCAGTTTCAAGCCGTTGAACCAGGTGGATGGTTAAGTCTCCACCCATAACAAGTCACCCCCTCTGACGTCACTGGGTCCACAGGCCTGAGTCACTATGGAGTTAATGAAATCTTGGTCGACATTTTTATTTATTTATTTATTTATACACGAGTTCTTACATTCTTGTACAGCCACTAGTACGCGTAGCGTGTCGTGCAGGTCTTTAATCCTATGTTCCCTGGAATACGATCCGCCAAATCGTTTAACAATGCAGGTACCCATTTTACTGTTGGGTAAACAGAGGCTACAGTTAAGGATTGACGCCCAGTAAATCCTCCCCGGCCAGGATACGAACCCAGGACAAAACGCTTGCGAAACTCCAAGCAAGTGTCGTACCACTACGCCTGAAGGGAAGCAAGTCCTTGGGGAGAAAACGCTCTCAGCATGACTATAGCTCTTGCAAGAGCTATGAGGATAGCAGAGGACGGTACACCTGCGGCCCACATGAAGCAAAGCCTTAGCTGTACCGTCCAGTGACAGGACGGTAACTTGTTGGCATGTATGGTGAGGTGTTAATTGGAAGGAGCACCGGGTGACTAGCTGTAGTGTGTGGAACCATACACACCAGCACCTCTTCTCCTTCACCTCCTCTTTACCCCTCCCCGGCACCTCTCCCCCAACTCTCACCCTCGCCATGAAAACAAAAACAGGAGACACGTTTCTGATTACTATTCTAATAGGCAGAGATTGATCTGTCAGCAGTTCTACAACTTTCTTCCCGGGCACCACACGGTGGCTCCAGCTCCCAGTCCAGATGTCTTCCTGGGCACCACACGGCTGCTCCAGCTCCCACAGTCTTGCAAGTCTGGTTTTTGCTGGAGCTCCGGTTAATAATTTTTTTGCTACTTTCGTTTAGTGGAAGATGCGTAAGATGTGGTGGAGGCGCGGGTTGATCTTACGGTTCACCGTAGCAAGTCTGTTATCCAAGTGTTCCTGCATCAACACTTGACCTTCCCCAGGACGCAAGAAACAACAGTTCCCTAACTTACAGGTATCTAGTTACTGCTAGGTGAACAGAGGCATCAGGTGAAATTAAACGTACCCAACCGTTCCTGTTCTGTCCAACAGGACAGAGCCCTGTCCTGGGGTTCGAGCACGGGATTCTCGGTTCTGAATCGAGGATGTAGACTATTCTGCTATAGGTGCGTGTGCTTACCTGATTGTGCTTGCTGTTGGGGAGGGTTGTCTCTGGTGCCATCTCTGTCACGTGGTGTGTGCAGGTTGCCCACCCTACTGAGAGCTTTCTCATGTATATCTTTATTATTCGAGAGAATATGTGTGTGTCCGTCTGTTTGTCTGTCCAAAGATGGAGACCAGACGCTTGGGCCTAGCCTCACCCAAATTTGCAGGGGGAATGGTTTGGGGTACGGGTCGGACACAGGCTAATCGGTGTCCTCAGAATGCAAGATGGAACAGCGTGCCGCGGTCACATTCTGACCCCTACGACGAGTTCTGGCATTGTCCGTCAGCTACACATCAAACTATTTTGAAACCTAAAATTTCAAAACTTTTTTTCTTATAGAACTATATGCCATTATTCACTAATCTCGGGAAAATAAACGTATTCTACTATCTTTACTTTGGCCATAATAGCATAAACAGACGACCCTTTCCCAGCTCAGAGGCTTTCTCAAGCCCCGCCCCCTTCTCAAGCCCCGCCCCCTTTCTCAAGCCCCGCCTCCTTTTTCAAAGTGGACAAGTGCTCCATTTTATTAATCTTTCACAGTGCCAAACTCCTCCCACCGGCAGACCACACACACGACAATGGTATACAGTTCCATAGTTACACAGCCGAGCTCATAACAGCACGTCGCATGTTGAGCGACGTCGCACGTCGCACGTTGTCAGGCAATCAACTGTTACTAACTTCTAATTCCCCCCCCCCCCCACACACACACACCCAGGATGCAGCCCGTAACAGCTGTCTAACTCCCAAGTACCTATTTACTACTAGATAACAGGGGCATCAGAGGTGAAAGAAGAAACTCTGCCCATTTTGTTTCTTGCCGGCGCCGGGAATCAAACCCCGGTTCACAGGATTACGTGTACAGCATGCTGTCCACTCAGCCACCAGCGCTCTAATCAGAGTCTGTGTGTGTTACTGGAGGACGGACTCCCAGACAAGGCTTGGGAGGTGATTACAACGCTCACTAATAACGTAATTTGAGGTACTCCAGCTAGCATGGAGGTGAGGCACTGGAGGTCCCTCTACCCCTGTAGAGGTGAGGCACTGGAGGTCCCTCTACCCTTGTAGAGGTGAGGCACTGGAGGTCCCTCTACCCTTGTAGAGGTGAGGCACTGGAGGTCCCTCTATCCTTGTAGAGGTGAGGCACTGGAGGTCCCTCTACCCTTGTAGAGGTGAGGCACTGGAGGTCCCTCTATCCTTGTAGAGGTGAGGCACTGGAGGTCCCTCTACCCTTGTAGAGGTGAGGCACTGGAGGTCCCTCTACCCTTGTAGAGGTGAGGCACTGGAGGTCCCTCTATCCTTGTAGAGGTGAGGCACTGGAGGTCCCTCTACCCCTGTAGAGGTGAGGCACTGGAGGTCCCTCTACCCTTGTAGAGGTGAGGCACTGGAGGTCCCTCTACCCTTGTAGAGGTGAGGCACTGGAGGTCCCTCTACCCTTGTAGAGGTGAGGCACTGGAGGTCCCTCTACCCTTGTAGAGGTGAGGCACTGGAGGTCCCTCTACCCTTGTAGAGGTGAGGCACTGGAGGTCCCTCTACCCTTGTAGAGGTGAGGCACTGGAGGTCCCTCTACCCTTGTAGAGGTGAGGCACTGGAGGTCCCTCTACCCTTGTAGAGGTGAGGCACTGGAGGTCCCTCTATCCTTGTAGAGGTGAGCACTGGAGGTCCCTCTACCCTTGTAGAGGTGAGGCACTGGAGGTCCCTCTACCCTTGTAGAGGTGAGGCACTGGAGGTCCCTCTATCCTTGTAGAGGTGAGGCACTGGAGGTCCCTCTACCCTTGTAGAGGTGAGGCACTGGAGGTCCCTCTATCCTTGTAGAGGTGAGGCACTGGAGGTCCCTCTACCCTTGTAGAGGTGAGACACTGGAGGTCCCTCTACACTTGTAGAGGTGAGACACTGAATACTGTCTAACTCCCATTTTGGTGATAACGATCCCCAAAACTGGTCACTTGGATGCAAGCGGTTGGTTGTGAAGCTGGTTGGGCGAGGTTGGTTGGTTGACGGTGGTTAGGTGAGGCTGGTTGATTGATTGGTTGGTTGACGGTGGTTGGGTGAGGCTGGTTGATTGATTGGTTGGTTGACGGTGGTTGGGATGAGGTTGGTTGCTGGCAGGTGGTTGGGTGAGAGAGTCTGCGAGAGAGGCTCACGTGTCTGGGTGAAGGCCTATCAACCACTAGAGCAGGTGATCTTAACCTGGGGTCCATGGACCACCAACAAATCTAGGGGTTCCCCAAGAGATATTTTTGTATTAAATTTATCTTATTTAACCAGCATAAAGAGCATAAACACAAATGGTCTCCTTTCACTTGACAAGACACCCGCTGTGTGTGTTTGTGCGACACGGAATTATTACGGGTAAAAATGTTGAGAATGTTTAGGCTACCGAAGGTTATTATGTCCCACCACAACACCTACTCACCAACCACCAAGTGTACTTTACCCCTAAGTGTAGTCCAGGACTCAAGTGAGCTCTCAGATTAATACATGCAGTGTATATACACTGAAAAACGAGGCACGCCGCTTTATGTATGTATTCTTGATCAACACGTAACGTTCACTCAAATGGCGCGATTCAATATTTATTTTGTATTTACATTCAAGAACGCCGTCCAGAGTGAAGTCATTGCGATAGGAGGCCCCCCGACGAGGACTGGAGGAAGACG
>WNGS01165339.1:7849775-7860286 GCA_020271785.1 Procambarus virginalis
ATTGCAAACAATAAACCTTTTAATAATAATAATAATAATAATAATAATAATAATAATAATAATAATAATAATAATGATAATAATACAAGCAATAATAATAATAATAATTTATTATTATTATTGTTGTTAATAAGTAATGTTAATATCTTCTCACAGACATAATAATATTAGGATGAAAATACACAAATGTTGGTTCTTATCCATTATTATTGTTGTTGTTATCGTAAAATGTTTAAATTATGCAATTGCGTCTTGTAAAGATATATTTAAATGCATTTGCATTTTCAAAACAAACGAAACAAGTTTAACTGAATTTGTAATTATAATCAAAAGGGCCAAGAGCTTAGAGTCACTTAAGTAGAGGCAAACAGCTTTCATATTATTGATTAAACACCAAATAACAAAAACTGAATTAGTCCATCTGGGAGCTACATTGTAGACAGACTCCTTGTTCTCTTCTGTAAGGAATCTGCCGCTTTCTACAACAGGGAGAGCGTGTCTTGTAGTAAGGTGTCGTAAGAGTAGTGTTCAGTAACTCTGGTATAAAGGACATATACTCGTCCAGCGCCGTAAACCAGCGTTCACTGAGCTTATCACTTTGCTTTCCGTCAGAGAATTTATGAGACGATTTAGGTTACTTAAATCATCTGGTAAGGTAACGTTGGAGAAGTATATGTAGCCACGCTCTCCTGCTCCAGGAAGTGTTTTGTGGAGACTTCAAACATTTCATACAGATAAGATGAGCGCGGTATGAACCACATTGGGTTAAACTCCTGGTGCAGGTTCATAGTAGCCCAGACTGAGAGGCCAAGAGGCAGCTCGAACATACTAGGATTAAGACGCGAACTGGAGTCCACAAAATAAATGGACAGAAGACATATTGAAGGCGTCTGATAGCAAGTCCCTCTTGCTGCAACCCCACGGTTTCCAGTTTTTTGTGTGTTATGCACCACAGAAAACCATTTTTATTTTTTTCCATTCGTTTTTCATCTTGCACCAGCCACGCTAAGAAAAAAGTAGCTTGCAGTACATATACTGCAAATATGCCGACGGCAGCGTACAGACAGAAAGACCGCAAGGCAGGCAAGTCTGTTGACGCTCCTACAGCAAAGGCAGTCACATCAGTCAGTGAGGTGACAGTGATGGCTACACCCGCGTGACGCATTGTTCGACCAGCACGTTCTATATGATTCCCAGAGATTGGTTTATGCCGGCCAGCTGCCTCCCATGCTGCCATGATGACGAACATGTCGTCCACGCCCAATCCCACCAAGAGAATCGGCAGAATGGAGTTAACCGGACAGTAGGGAACACCGAAGAATGAGCATACACCATAAGACACCGCCACGGCCTGCCCTACACTGAACATTCCCAGGAAAGCTAACATTGGGCGTTGTTGAACAAGATTTCTTCGTCCCAATGTCAGGTTTACAAAGATGCACATCATCATAAAGCCGACTGCTAACCACTGAACATCACCCCAAATATTATCGTCACTAACACTGCCGAAGCTACTGGCGGCCTGCGCATACACAACAATGTCCTTTGGTCGAGAGGTGTCGTTAAGAACGGTGTCCACCCACGCCTTCTCCCAGGTATAGCCAGCCGTGTCGACCAGCTCCCCGCTACCCTGGTCCACTACCATGTTCCCTTGGTCGAGGGCGGTCTGGTTCACTACCGTCACCCACATATGCATGGCAGCTCTGGCGCCCACCACTCGCCCCGCCTCGTCGTATGTGACGCTGCCAAGGTAACTAGTAAAGTTCACTTTGTAACCGAAGACTTCGCTCAGTCGTGCCGAATTGACATCTTCTACCACTTGCTCATCTGTTAGGTTCCTGATAATATTCTCATTCAGACCCCACACTTCCAGCAGGCTGGTTTCAAGACACATCTTGGGTAGACTTATAACACTATCGCAGTACTGATCACGGGGAAGTTTAAGGCTCAAGTCTTCTGTTACAGTTTGAAATAGATCCCGGCGTCGTCGTCGGAACTGCAGAACCCCATACTCAAAATCTGAATCGTCTTCTGTTGGTGGCTCGTCATCCATAGGCAGAGAGGGAACACGGGCGCAGAGAGCATCCCAGGAGGTGTGGTTCACCCCGACGGCGGTGTGCTTGACGCGGGAGTGCAGGCGCCACATCTCCTGTACTGCTCGGGCCGTCAGTATATTGTCTGCCTCCAACACAGCCAGGTGACGCCGGAACGTGCTAGGGAAGTTCACTGACTGCCAGTTCATTACCTGAGGACCACATACAAGACAAGCTCAGTCTTAGGCTGCACATTTCATACCATACTTTTATTATAAAGGTCCCTGTGAATATGCTCACGTGGTTACAACCAAAAGTAACGTCTGGAAAGAGAAGTCACGAGCGCGATATTTAAGCAATACACACACACACATATTTTATATATATATATATATATATATATATATATATATATATATATATATATATATATATATATATATATATATATATGTGTCGTACCTAGTAGCCAGAACGCACTTCTCGGCCTACTATGCAAGGCCCAATTTGCCTAATAGGCCGAGTGATTTTCTTTATTTTCAATAAATTGTTTCCAATTACTTTATTTTAATTATTATTATTATATTATATTAAGAACACAAATTACTGACGAGGTTGTGTTAGTTTAGGTTAGGTTTAGATAGGTTAGGTTAGGTTAGGTAGGGTTGGTTAGGTTCGGTCAAATATCTAGTTTTAACTCAAATAGTTTTAACTCAAATTTAAACAAATTAACTCATACATAATGAAATGGGCAGATTTATCATTTCATAAGAAAAAAATTAGAAAAATATATAAATTCAGGAAAACTTGGCTTATTAGGCAAATTGGGCCTTGCATATTAGACCGAGTACGACGTTCTGGCTACTAGGTACAACATATATATATATATATATATATATATATATATATATATATATATATATATATATATATATATATATATATATATATATATATATATATATATATATATATATAGTATACCTAGAGGTGTACCCCCCCATCTCTAGGTGTATATACACTGAGAGTTTACTTTAGTCCTGAACAATGTTTAGGAAGGACTACTTGCTTGGCTTATTTACAATAATAATAATAATAATTTTTCTTCATAAGAAGTTACAATGGGTTGGAGAGACTACACAAGATTGGTATTTTTACATTCATACAAAGCCACTAACACGCATAGCGTTTCGAGCAGGTCCTTAATCTAACATATCAGGTAAGATGAAAAGGTACATTGTAGCAAGGTTTCATATCAGCTAATAACTATACTATAAAATGACAGGTAAATTCACTGGTAAGGATATGTCTTAAGTTCTGATATTGGGAAAGTGGGTAGTACAAGATACAGTGTGAGCTTGCAGCACAAGGTAGGGCATTATGAGGATGAAATTAGGTACTTTTTGGTTTTACTTTTGAATAAGGCTTAGGTTGGACAATTTGTTAATTCATCAGGCAGTGAGTTCGATAGACTGAGTGCTTTTATTTGCATGGAGTGTTTGCGCAGATTTAGTTTGACTCTGGGGATATCAAGGAGATATTTATTTCTGGTGTGGTGTTCACGGGTTCTATTAAACCTATCAAGGAAAAGTTTCAGAGCAAGATGAGCAATTAGGAACAAGGTTTTGTACATGTCGATAGCACATGAGAATGTGTGGAGTGAGTGTATGTTTTGCATGTTAAGGGACTTAAAAAAAGGGGCTGTGTGTTGTATGAATACAGTTTGTTATAGTTCTGATAGAAAATTTTTGTTGAGTGATGATAGGCTTGAGGTAATTTGCAGTGGTTGAACCCCCATGCACAGAAACCGTATTTAGGATAGGGATAGATTAGTGCGTAGTATAATAAGCGGAGAGTAGAGTAGGGAACATAATGTCTAATTTTAGAAAGTATATCGACCGTTTTTTGAGAGTTTTTGGATATGTGTTGTATGTGGGGGCTGAAGGTCAGTTTCTTGTCTTTTTTTTTTTTTGCAGGGATATTTCTGCGCGGGCCCTAAGCCTCTGGCTGGTCCACTGCGCGGGCCCTAAGCCTCTGGCTGGCCCACTGCTCGGGCCCTAAGCCTCTGGCTGGCCCACTGGGCGGGCCCTAAGCCTCTGGCTGGCCCACTGCGCGGGCCCTAAGCCTCTGGCTGGCCCACTGCGCGGGCCCTAAGCCTCTGGCTGGCCCACTGGGCGGGCCCTAAGCCTCTGGCTGGCCCACTGCGCGGGCCCTAAGCCTCTGGCTGGCCCACTGCGCGGGCCCTAAGCCTCTGGCTGGCCCACTAAGTGTTGCTTGTTTCTGTTTTACTTGGGCGGAGTATGAGTATTTATGACTCGTATGGTCGCTTCAGTAAGATTTTGCCATATGTGTTTAACAACTTCTTCTGCTCTGTTGAATCTAGGTTGAAATCTTAATGGGTTTATAACTGTGCACTGTGTTAGATAATGTTCCAGTGGTCTGTCGGGCATTTCTCCACAGTGCTATTCTTGTCTATGTATAGACCAAGGAACTATCATTTTTATTGGTAATATTAACATTGTGTATCTGAAATTGAATTTGATTTAAGATTTACTACCAAATAAAATGTAGTAGGTCTTTTCTATGTTTAGTGTGAGTTTGTTGGTTGACATCCACTAGTGGTCATTTTTTAATTCATTATTATCAATATTATTTAGTGTGTGGGGAGATGGGGTCAGAATAGATGAAGGTAGTATCGCAAGCAAATTAGTATAGGTTTAAGAATGTTAGAAACATTTGGCAAATCATTGCTATATATAAGAAATAGGAGAGGTCCTAAGGGGACTTGGGATAGAGGAGAGGGCCTATTTAACAACCCGCGATGATTCAAAAACTGGATCCCATCCCATATTGGAATCCCATTAAATGAGAAAGCTGATGAAATTGCTAAACTGGCAACTCGTCATCCAGTGATAGATAAAACAATTCAACCCAGCCTAGAGAACATTAAAAACATCATCACCAAAAAACTCTCACACCTCAACAAAGCCTACCTACACCAGAGAATAGCTGAAGGCTCGCCCTCTGCAACATGGTATCTTCAGGCAACTAAATTAGAAAGGTTAAATATCCCAAAAGGAATCCACAGGGAAATAGCAGTTAGGTTATATAGACTACGTCTAGGTTACAGATGCAACTGGGAGATTGGTGAACCCCGACAGAGAGAGTGCATCTTCTGCCAAACTGTCACAGAAAAGCCATTACTTCACTATCTTCTAGAATGTGAAGCAACCAACGACCTTAGAAGAGCTTTAAGAGTTCCTGAATCTTGCTGTGGCCACCCTGAAGCCATCAACAGAGCCACTCTCCTGGTCAACAAAGGTGTCCAGCAGCTGGACGCCCTCATAAAGACTGTGAAGCAGTATCCTCCCCCGCGATAACAACTCGATGATTAAATGCAATCTCAGAATAATGCAAAGAATTACGGAGAAAAAAAAAATTGTACCACTTACGGGCTATTCATGCCCGTGCCACCTCTTGGGTGGCTTAATCTTTATCAATCAATCTTCAAAAACCCACGGGAGACATCTCCCGTCACGCAGGGTGCAGTCGCACCTACACAGATCTCCAGTATCATCTTTTGATACTGGTAATGGCTCAAATCTTCATCAATCAATCATTCAAAGACCTGAAGTCCAACTCCAAAAGTGGCTTTGCGATGAAGTATCCAACATTTTTATGCATATATATTACATTGAAACTATCCACAGTTCAGTATTAATATGATGAAATGCACCAAAGTTGTTACAAGACCTTGTGTACTTTGTAAATGAAGATATAATCGAACTGAATATCTTTATGACGCAATGTGAACATTTGACTTCTTGACTAATTCAATTTCAAGTTCTTTCGTTATTATGACCCCATACCCATCCCGTGGGCGGTGGTGGAAAGGGTTACAGAGGTACATAATCAGTTCAGGAACTCAACCTCTAGTTCGTTTAGCTAAGCAAATAACAATCTTTTGATGCTAGTTACACAATTATTAATGTTATATATACATGTACATATACATACATTTATACAAATACATATACACATTGATACTTTTTTAATATCACAAGTGATTCAACAAGAGGCTCACAACAGTCACTATACAAGGCACTTTACATCTATGGTGAGTCACACAGTTCCTAGTCTTACTCCACACCCACCCAACTGGGCGGCAGCTTTACAGTCATGTGCTCCACACCCACCCAACTGGGCGGCAGCTTTACAGTCATGTGCTCCACAGCCACCCAACTGGGCGGCAGCTTTACAGTCATGTGCTCCACACCCACCCAACTGGGCGGCAGCTTTACAGTCATGTGCTCCACACCCACCCAACTGGGCGGCAGCTTTACAGTCATGTGCTCCACACCCACCCAACTGGGCGGCAGCTTTACAGTCATGTGCTCCACACCCACCCAACTGGGCGGCAGCTTTACAGTCATGTGCTCCACACCCACCCAACTGGGCGGCAGCTTTACAGTCATGTGCTCCACACCACCCAACTGGGCGGCAGCTTTACAGTCATGTGCAAGCTGCACCTACAGTAAGCAAATTTTGGATACTTCGCTAAGATTCCCGGCAGTATATCATTATGAATGGAGTACTTACATATTTCTTGGACTCCATTGATGGTGTTATCTCTGAATTCCGCGATATTTTCACATTCCATTATATAATGACGCAAGGTATGCGAATAGTTCTGCTGACAGAGTTTACGTGACTAACGAATGCTCATTTGGCTAAATTTCTAGAGACTTGACAAGTATCCGAAGCTAGTCACATATGATGGAATTATTAATGATAGCATTATTAATGATGGAATCAGTATATATTTAATAAGGATGCCATCTCATGTTGTACCAAATGAATGATCGGGCCAATATATGTTCTCAAAAAAATATATATTATAATTAAATTAGTTTAATTATAATTTTGGATTTCCTATAAGAAGCCTGAGAAAAAATACTACACATAACATCCAAGCTTAACAAAGCTGAGACAAAGTAACATTTACAATACTTGTTCCCTCTGTCATATTAACCTGCAAGAAAAGCCTTTGATCTATGGATCATCCAATAAAAGTCATCACTTATAAAAGATAGTACAGCTTAGCTTGTCTCTACGAGTTTGGACCATCTTCTGATGTGGATCTACCATATGTAAATTGTCTGGAAAACTACTCTCATACATCATTATAAAAATGAAGGCGAAAAATGTAGAGACAAATGAATCACTGATGCTAAAGAAGTATTCAAATATTTCGTCCAAAATACCATTATGTAGCAAAGTGTGCCAAGTGTGCCAGCCGAGGGGAAGCATATACAGCTTGTTGTTAAAGATTCGCTATCTGGAACAAGAAGTTCCAAGTAGCACGGGCTATGGTGAGCCCGTAGTGGATGTTATATATACAGCTGACACTCAGTGTAAATAAGAGTCTTAATTGCTACGCTTCGTAACCATCGATACTTTCACTGCAGTACTCTTGATAAAATCTTCCCTTGTTCTTGATGAAGTCATGAACTCAGTATGTGATAGAGTAGACTGTGGGAACCCGCACTGCTTGTTAGTATCCCGTAGTCTGCGTCCTCGACTCACAATCGAGGTTCAGTCTCAGACCAGGACAAAAAGGGTTGGTCATAAATTCTTTCACCTGATACATCTGTTCATCTAGCAGTAAATAGGAAATAGGGAAAGCACCAAGCCATTACGACTATACAGCACTAGGAAGAGCTCAGGATAAGGATTTGGGATGGGAAAGGAATGGTGCCCAACCACTTGGACGGTCGGGGATTGAACGCCGACCTGCATGAAGCGAGACCGTCGCTCTACTATCCAGTCCAACAGCCAGCAGTAAACAAACAGCCAGCAGTAAACAAACAGCCAGCAGTAAACAAACAGCCAGCAGTAAACAAACAACCAGCAGTAAACAAACAGCCAGCAGTAAACAAACAGCCAGCAGTAAACAAACAGCCAGCAGTAAACAAACAGCCAGCAGTAAACAAACAGCCAACAGTAAACAAACAGCCAACAGTAAACAAACAGCCAACAGTAAACAAACAGCCAACAGTAAACAAACAGCCAGCAGTAAACAAACAGCCAACAGTAAACAAACAGCCAGCAGTAAACAAACAGCCAACAGTAAACAAACAGCCAACAGTAAACAAACAGCCAACAGTAAACAAACAGCCAACAGTAAACAAACAGCCAACAGTAAACAAACAGCCAGCAGTAAACAAACAGCCAACAGTAAACAAACAGCCAACAGTAAACAAACAGCCAACAGTAAACAAACAGCCAGCAGTAAACAAACAGCCAGCAGTAAACAAACAGCCAACAGTAAACAAACAGCCAACAGTAAACAAACAGCCAACAGTAAACAAACAGCCAACAGTAAACAAACAGCCAACAGTAAACAAACAGCCAGCAGTAAACAAACAGCCAACAGTAAACAAACAGCCAACAGTAAACAAACAGCCAACAGTAAACAAACAGCCAGCAGTAAACAAACAGCCAGCAGTAAACAAACAGCCAACAGTAAACAAACAGCCAACAGTAAACAAACAGCCAACAGTAAACAAACAGCCAACAGTAAACAAACAGCCAACAGTAAACAAACAGCCAGCAGTAAACAAACAGCCAACAGTAAACAAACAGCCAACAGTAAACAAACAGCCAGCAGTAAACAAACAGCCAACAGTAAACAAACAGCCAACAGTAAACAAACAGCCAACAGTAAACAAACAGCCAACAGTAAACAAACAGCCAGCAGTAAACAAACAGCCAGCAGTAAACAAACAGCCAACAGTAAACAAACAGCCAACAGTAAACAAACAGCCAACAGTAAACAAACAGCCAGCAGTAAACAAACAGCCAGCAGTAAACAAACAGCCAACAGTAAACAAACAGCCAACAGTAAACAAACAGCCAACAGTAAACAAACAGCCAACAGTAAACAAACAGCCAGCAGTAAACAAACAGCCAACAGTAAACAAACAGCCAACAGTAAACAAACAGCCAACAGTAAACAAACAGCCAACAGTAAACAAACAGCCAGCAGTAAACAAACAGCCAACAGTAAACAAACAGCCAACAGTAAACAAACAGCCAACAGTAAACAAACAGCCAACAGTAAACAAACAGCCAACAGTAAACAAACAGCCAACAGTAAACAAACAACCAGCAGTAAATAGGAAACAGGGAGTTAGGAAATTGTTGTGGGGTTGCCTCCTGGGCAAGGCCAGGCGGGGGGGGGGGCTCTATAAGTTGAGGCTTCCTGTCCTTGACAGGATAAATATACAAACCAATAATAAACTAGAAAAAAATTCATGAGCAATGAAATAATCCACAAGTTGAAGTCCGTTAACTTCATTTATACTGCAACTGGCTTACATAAACTTACTTTAATGAATTCCGAGTCCTGAGGGATCCACAGTCGATAAGGACGAAGTTCTGTGGAGAAGTTGAGGGCGCCCAGTGCGCAGACTGCAGACACCAGGACGCAGAGAGCAGCCACCACTGTTGGATGCGCCGCGACACGGGCGCCGTGGCCCTCGAACACCTCCTCCAGGCCCCGTGTCACCCACCTGCTCACCCGGCTCAGACAACTGCAAGAAACACACGGGTGTTAGCTGTTATTTAGCCATATATGCTCTTGGTTGATCTTGTATATATGTGAGTGTATGTATGTATAGCCTCACACAAGTCTGCATGCGGAATGGTCTGGGATAAGGGATGGACATAGGCTGATCGGGGTAGGCCCAAGTAAAATGCTTTAAGAATTATTAGAAGTTACTGAGACACCCCCCCCCCACATCCGATTTTCTTGGAGTCAATATGGGTTATGATTCACCAAGAACTATTTGTGTTCATAAAATAATATTTTATGAGAGACCCTTACAGTGGTCCCACTGCTTCTTAATATACTTTCTGAGACAAAGGGAAGAGGGGTCAAGTGGTAGGGGGGGGGGGAGGATGAAAGAGGGATAAGAAAAGGGAAATGGTAGAAGAGAAGTGAAAGGGAGAGACAAGTCCTTAAGAGGTCAAGAGTTTTCTGATACATGTTGGCTTGGGGACCATTCAAGCTTGACGCATATATATATAATATATATATATATATATATATATATATATATATATATATATATATATATATATATATATATATATATTAGGGGTACCACCTCTGGTGCAATTGCAGGGACCACATCATCGAAGAAGAAAACAACGAGCATTCAGAGAAGATGTTGTGGATTCTCACTGAATACCTTATTCTTTTCTTCTCCTACCACCCCTATTATTTTTTTGTATGTTTGTTTATTTATTGCAATGCTACAGTTTACAGAGAACACACACACACACACACACAAATATACAACAATTAAACAATCAGCGTTCGAAGACCTCGTCCAGCTCCTCGGAGGTTGGGTGCGTACCCAGGATACAGCACCCATTTCCCCTCTGAACTGCGACACTGAGGCGCTGGAACAG
>WNGS01165339.1:7860311-7881174 GCA_020271785.1 Procambarus virginalis
AAAACTATTAAAGTAAAATAATAGCTAGGAAGACTGACACTGGAAAAACTTATGTGATAACCTCTGAAGCACACCTCACTTCTTACCTGGATGACTGTGGATATCAGCTGAATAACCTGAACATATCTTGTAGTCTCACATACAACCAAGGTGTACTTAAGCTCTGCCTTCCCTTTCCACAGGTTTATATTTTTATTTTTATTTTTATTTTTTTGTTTGGCATCTTTGCCTGTTTTTTTTTTTACTCTTAATTATTCGGTCTTAGCTAATCCCCTTGTCACTAAACCAAGGGCTTTTCTATTACCCTGTTCTATTTAAAGTAACTTGGTATTTGTTTCTTGTAATCATTTATTGGAATTAATTAATAGTATAATTGTTTATATAATCATCTACCTCAGTATCAGAGTAAAATATTCCCCACGAATATACTTTCACCCTGTTTATTTTTACACTTAGATTTATATTAGAGTAAATTTCAAGATTTAATAAGTTTTTACATGTCATCTTTTTTTTTTCGGAATTATCTATTGATTTCATTTTGTTTTCTTAGGTTCATACTAATTATAGGATTTAATTAACCAGTACTAAGCCAATTATCTTCAAGATCATTTTACTTTATGATTTATTATCTTATTATTTTTTATTTTACATTTATATTGTCAATCTCTACTGATTTTTTGTTTTTATTTTATGTAACTTCTGTGTCCTTCCTGGCTATCTATTGTATCTTTATTTTACCTCTAAGTTGTTACTATTTTATTGTATTTGATTTTATTCTTGTGTTTTGCTTTATCGTGTATCTTGTATCGTGATCCCCTTATCTGCTTCTTTATGCACACTGATATTGATCCTAGATCAAAATCTTCTATCTCATATCTACACCAACCAGCACATTGATCATCATTATTGCAAGTATTTCACAGCACACCAGGCTAAAAACAAACTCCACAATACCACCTGTTTATCAGTTTAGAACCAAAATGTTAGATCTCTTGGTAAACATTTTGATGATTTAAATGCATTACTCACAGCACTTTGTACTAACTTATCGTTCATTATTTTAACAGAATCTTGGCTAAATAAAGACTATACCCAACTCTACAACTTAGCTGGTTATAGAGTTATTCACAATTGTAGGCCTAATAAAAAAGGTGTGGCACAGCTATATATTACCGAGATACATTTATCTGCAACAGTGCTATTAATGACAGAGATAACTACTGTGAATATACTTTTGCCTAGTTCCATTAAATCCCTTAAATCCTCATTGCCATTGGAGCCTCTATAGATTTCCCAACAAACCAAGTCTAGTGCCCTTGAGGAAATTCCAACTTTAATTTACAAAAAAAACCTCCAGAACTTTAGCCCCTGCAATGGCATTGCTCTTCAACAAGTCACTTGAACTCCAAACCTTTCCAGATATTCTAAAAAAAGCTAGAAGGAGTAACCCGGTACACAAATGTGGTGAACTCACAGATGTTAACAACTACAAAACTATATCAATCCTGCCTAACCTGTCAACAATATTTGAGAACATTAATCTACAAGCAGCTTTACTCTTATCTAGCCAAACAATATACTAAGCTCTTGCCAATATGGCTTCAGACCCAAAAAAAGCACTAATGATGCACTTATTAGTGTGATTAACTTGATTCATACAGCTCTTGATAAAAAATGAGTTCCCTGTTGGGATTTTGTGGACCTGCGAAAGGCTTTTGACACTGTCAACCACCAAACCTTCTTCTTAACTTACATCATTATGGAGTCAGAGGACACTCCTGCAATACCTCAAAATCCTACCTTACTGAACAGGCTCCAGTAGTTTCTGTGAATAATTCAATTTCTCCAACCCTACCCATCAACATTGGTGTTCATCAGGGCAGCATACTTGGCCTCTCCTCTTTCTCATCACATTAAGGACCTTCCTAATGCCTCCCAACACCTCAAACCAATTCTGTTGCTGACGGACACAACCTTCATTTACTCCAGTCCTGACCCCCCATGTTCTAAATGCCACAGTGAATACTCCGAGCTAGAGACAAGTCCATCTTTGGCTAACTGCTAACAAACCTCACCCTTAACATTGACAAACTTTTTATATTCTGTTTGGCAATAAATCCTCTCATCATATAAATCTCTCAAAACTAACAATACCCAAATTTGTCACAAATTAGATGGCAAATTCCCTTGGCGTTCTCATTGACCCACAAGCTGAATTTCCGGGGACACTATAAATATACTCTAAAAAAGTTTCAAAAAACTGCTTGGCATTCTTTCTAAGATCAGATATTATGTACCCCGCTCTGCACTGGTGACTCTCTATTACTCCTCATCTATCCATATCTCAACTAATGGTATTTGTGCTTGGGGTTCTACTACCCAAAATCATTTACGTCCTCTAATCACTCAACATAAAGCTGCTATTAGGACAATATCCAACTGTGGCCCCAGACATCATTCGGTACCCCATACTCAAATCTCTGAATATGTTAGATATTAAGTCACTGCACATCCTCTCATGTGTATTATACATATATAAAACGCTGAACTGTAATGCCAAACCAGACCTCAAAAGCTTCATAGAAGGTTGTAACAGAACCATAAGCACCACACCAGAAATAAATACAGTTTTTGATATTCCAAGAGTACGACTTAATCAAACTAGAAATGCTTTACAAATCAAGGGACCCAGAGAATGTGGAATGACCTTCCCAACCCCATGTTAAAGACTGTACCTCCCTCAACCAGTTTAAGAGAAAAACGAAGCACTACCTAACAAATTCCTGTAACCCATTGCTTACCCCTCTATTGTCAACCATGTGGCTGTTTTTGTTTTAAGTGACGCTTGTCGACCGAATTGTATTTGTGCTGCTTTTTCAGCCATGTTCCCCCCTTCTTAACTGTTTTTTTTTCTCAACTCATTTTATTCCTTATGCTCAATCAGTCTTAAGCTTAGTCATTTAAGTTTTTCATGCCCGAAACGCTTTGCGTAATAGTGGCTTTAGGCATTGTATGTACTAGCCCTTTCTATAACTCCATCACTCTGACAATCACTTTATGTATGTACTTACCTTACCTAAATAAACATTTTGATTTTGATTTTTTGATTTTCGATAACATGGAAAATCACAGCACTTGATGTTATATATAAAATTAGCTTGTTCATTATCATCGAAGTACAAGCCATTTATTGGGTGGCTAGCTCAGGCTCACTTTAGACCTACTTTATCCCAAATATATTCAGTAACCAATGTACCATTTAACATTAGTCAGTCTTAACATTATCTCAGTCTCCGTGGTGTAGGTTAAGACAGCGGTATGTCATGGGTTCGATCCTGGGCCGGGAGGATTTACGGGCGCAATTCCTTAACTGTAGTCCCTGTTTACCGCTAAAATGCAACATGATTCCGATAGTATGTGGCACAATTAAGCCGGTTTCAATTTGCTAGGATCAATTATGATTTAAAAAAAAAAAAAAACTGAGTCACTTTATCATGAGCATAGCCTTACACCCTGAAATCGTAAATATCAGCTTATGTACAACCAGAATGAGAATAAGGAGCCGGGTGGCCTTGAGGCAGTTGGTGCTGAGTGTCAGTCACCTTGTTAGTGACACAGTCAGACATCCACTCTCTCTTGTGAGATGACAGCTCGCCTCTCCAGCCGTTATCCCTCATTAGGTCAGCAAAAAACAGAGACTTGTTATCATAGCGGGACAATGTAAACAGAATATTACCACTCTTAATACTTTATTCAATAACAGCTAAACATAACATACTGTAGGAATGGTTGGGAGGCCAAGGAGATGGGAAGCCGGTCGGCCGAGCGGACAGCACGCTGGGATTCGTGGATTTGTGATCCTGTGGTCCTGGGTTCGATCCCAGGCGCCGCGAGAAACAATGGGCAAGTTTCTTTCACCCTATGCCCCTGTTACCTAGCAGTAAATAGGTTACCTGGGTGTTAGTCAGCTGTCACGGGCTGCTTCCTGGGGGTGGAGGCCTGGTCGAGGACCGGGCCGCGGGGACACTAAAAAGCCCGAAATCATCTCAAGATAACCTCAAGATGGGTGAGGGGGGAATGGAGGGGGAGGATTGGGGGGCAGGGAAGGTTGCTGTGGCTCAGCAACGCGTGGCCGGGTACTGCTAGTAATTTATATATCTCTTTGTACGTATTTTCATGTAATAAATGTTTGTCCGTTGACAACGGATTTTTCTCTTGTCCTGGTGAAGCTTCGTAGATAGTGTGTTGTGTGTGTGTGAGAGAGAGAGAGAGAGAGAGAGAGAGAGAGAGAGAGGAGAGATGAGGAGAGAGGAGAGGAGAGAGAGAGGAAGGTAGTGAGGAGAGAGAGACGAGAGGGAGCGAGATCGCGAGAGAGAGAGTAGGGAGAGAGAGAGAGAGAGAGAGAGAGAGAATACCTTGAGGTGCTCCGGGGCTTATCGTCCCCGCGGCCCCGGTCATCGACAGGCCTCCTGGTTGCTGGAACGATCAACCAGGCTGTTGGATGCGGCTGCTGGACGCAGCCTGACGTATGAGTCACAGCTGGTTGATCAGGTATCCTTTGTAGGTGCTTATCCAGTTCTCTCTTGAACACTGCGAGGGGTTTGCCAGTTATGTCCCTTATGTGTAGTGGAAGCGTGTTGAACAGTCTCGGGCCTCTGATGTTGATAGAGTTCTCTCTCAGGTACCAGTTGCACCTCTGCTTTTTCAACGGGGTATTCTGCACATCCTGCCATGTCTTCTGGTCTATTGTGATGTTATTTCTGTGTGAGGTTTGGGACAGCCCCTCTAATATTTTCCACGTGTAAATTATTATGTATCTCTCCCGCCTGCCGTCAATGGGATTACAGATTTAGGCTCTTTAGTCGGTCCCAATAGTTTAGATTTTTACCGAGTGGATTCTAGCGTAAAGGATCTCTGCACGCTCTCCAGGTCAGCACTTTCACCCGCAGTGAAAGGTGGCTGTCATTGTGCAGCAGTACTCCACCTAGAGAGCACATGCGTTTTGAAAAGTGTCATCATCGGTATAGCATCTCTAGTGTGAAAAGTTCTTGTTATCCAACCTGTCATTTTCTTGCAGTTGTGACGGCTACTTTATTGTGTTCTTTAAAGGTAATGTCTTCCGACATGAGTACACCCAGATCCATTACATTGCCTTTTCGTACTATGTTATGATTTGCCTGAGGTTTTTACGTGGTTTCAGTTTTTATATTTTCATTTTTTCCATAGCGCATGAGCAGGAACTTGTCGTCGTTAAACACCAAATTATTTTCTGTAGCCCATATAAAGAACTGATCTACATCTGACTGGAGGTTCGCCGTGTCCTCTATGTTGCCTACTCTCATGAAGATCCTAGTGTCATCTGCACAAGATGTACGTGCTATAGGTTGTGTTCTTGTCTATGTCCGATATAAGGATGAGAAAAAGTACTGGAGCAAGCACAGTACCCTGGGGGACGAGCTCTTAACGGTTGACGGTTGGATTTTATTTTGTTGACTATTACACATTGGGTTCTGTTGGTCAGGAAATTGTAGATCCATCTGCCTACTTTTCCGGTAATTCCCTTTGAGCGCATTTTATTGGCAATAAACACCATGTGTCACATTTATCAAAAGCTTTTGCAAAATCTGTGTAATTACATCAGCGTTTTGTTTGTCTCCATAGCATCTAATGCCATATCATAGTGGTCCAGCAACTGAAACAGGCAAGAGCGCCCTGTTCTGAAACCATGTTGTCCGGGGTTATGGAGATGCTGTGATTCAAAGTATTTTGTGATCTTACTTCTTAGCACTCTCTCAAAAATTTTTATGAGTGCGATGTTAGTGCTATCGGTACTGTAATTTTGCCTCTGCTTATTGTCCTCCTTTATGAAGTGGTGCTATCTCTGCTGTTTTTAGTATATCAGGAATAACGCCAGTATCTAGGCTTTGTCTCCACAGATTGTGAAGGGCCTGCGATAGTGGTTTTTTACAGTTCTTGAGAAATATGGTAGTTCACAGAATCCGGGCCTGGTGCGGAGGGCATAGGCATACTGTTATGGCTTCTTCAAATCCATGTGGGATAGGTGACGTCTGATATATGATTTGATGGTGGTATCATATCCATGAAAAATCATTTGGGTTATCGATCTTTAGTGCGTTTAATGGCTCGCTGAAGACAGAGTCGTATTGCTTCCTCAGTAGCTCGCTCATTCTTTGTTGTCATCGTTGAAAGTTCCATCTGCCTTTCGCAGGGGCCCGATACTAGTTGTGTTTTTTGATCTTGATTTTTGCATAGGAGAAAAAATATTTTGGGTTTCTCTCTATTTCACTGATGGCCTTTGCTCTCTTTCCCTCTCCTGCGTTTTGTATGCAGAAGAGAGAGAGAGAGAGAGAGGAGAGAGAGAGACGGTTAGCAGATGGTTGACAGAGGTCAGTTACAGCATAAAGGGGAATTTGGAGGTAATCCCATAATAAGGAGAGTGTGGGGGAGTCACGGCGGCTCGAGAAGGGTGTGTATTCACGACCAATAGGGCAGTTAGGAGCCGCACTCCCAAATAAAGTGACGTTGAACCCTCTCTGATCATACAGCATTTACAGGGTGATCTCCCAACTTATTATATGCACTCGAGTGTCCACTGTTGACGATTGGACGACAGCAGCAGTGTGGCTGCAGTGGTCGATTTATTTTATCATGGAGTGGTTGGGGTCTCTGTTGGCAATAAGTAAAGTTCAGTATCCAGTGTATAAAACCCTCAACCGTGATACCTGGCACAGGAGGCTGTAAACTCGATGAGAAGAGGAAAAGAAAGTGCTACGTCATTACATAACACTTGGAAGAGATATGAGGGATAAGGATTTGGGATGGGACAGGGGGAAAGAATGGCGCACAACCACTTGGACGGTCGAGGATTGAACGCCGACCTTTAAGAAGCGAGACTGTCGCTCTACTGTCCAGCCCAAGTGGCTGGGCTAAGGGGAAGGAAATATTTACCTTTTCACTGATTTTGATGACCAGTTGTAATTACAGTGGTTGAGCTCAGCATACGCTTTTCCCCATTAGTGTTTTTACTAGTTTTTAGTTTAGTTCATTTATTAAGCACACCATACCCATCCTCTGGGTGAGTGTGGAAAGGATTACAGAGGCACATAATGAGGTCAGGGACTAAACCCAAAATCATTTAGCTAAGCAAGTTACAGTCTTAATGAGCTGGTTACTACATCTGCAATGGGTTCGAGCCCGATCACCAGTCTCTAAATAAGCAACTTGGTACATTAATTGTGATTCTTTATCATCCTAATTGCGCTCAACTCTTTAAAACATAATTGTAACATGCTCATTTCTTCTTCTTAAGTTGTAACATTTCTTACTATTATTCATGAACTTGAGTATGGGATTCAAATCATGTTATTTAATACTCTTTGCGTAGACTACAGAGGTTAGGCTACAAAATGGAGCTTTCACTGTTGTCAGCAACTTCCTTTTCATCCCATGGTCATTGTAAGGTCTATCACCAAATGTGACAAAATGGCAATATCCAGAAAAATGCATAGGTCAAAAAATACATTTTATGGCCAAGGAGACACATTTCTGAACTTTGGACAATATTTAATGATCGTGAATTAAATTATATCTTAGTAGTATAGTATCAGCTTGGGAGTAACGGTAACATGGTTTTCCCACTGATGGGGACAGAAAGCCTGTTTGGCATATCCAGGTCCCCATAAGCTGGCTTTTCCCAGGATGCGACCTATAACAGTCGCCTAACTGCCAGGTTAGGTTCATTTACCAATTTACTGGTAAGTGAGCAGAGGTGCCAGGCGTAAGGAAACATGCCAGAGAACCGAATTCTGGCCCCTTTCGTTTTTAGCCAATTGCGCCATCCACTTTTAAATAAATAAATATAAAATGTTCAAAATTATAAATAATACAGGTTGGTTATGCACGGCTTGTAAAAAATAGGTTTAAAAATGTTATATCACAGAAAGGAATTAAAAGGTTCACTATGTACAAAGTAATGCACTAAAATATGGACTGTCACAATGCTATGGAAACTTCTTTGGTATTACATTTGTGCTCAGGAAAATAAGCCGAGTTTGTGTATGCCTGTGGGTGCTCCGCCACCTCGTCTACACTAGCGGGGGAGGATGTCTCAGGGCTGCCACTAGGCTCTTCGGTAGTAGCATACGCCTCTGGGCCTATTAGAGATAGGATCACGGGAAGGAGAACAAGTCCATAGTAAAGTCCTAATATGGATGTTGCTACAAACACTTTAAAGAAAGTCGTAAACACATGAGACGAGGACCCAGCGAGGAGGACGAAGGAGAGGAGTGTTGAGAGCCCACCCTGCAAGACGGCGGGGCCTACATTTTCTAGAGCCACGCGGACTCTTTCCTTTTTGTCGAGGACATGGCGTGTGGCCAGGAAGGCATGGGCCACATGTGCTGCATAGTCTACACTCAGCCCGATGGCGAGGACAATAGCGATGCAGGAAACAGTGTCGACAGTAAGACCCCACGCCCAGATGGTTCCCGACACCCCAGTGACTGTGGCAGCTACGCACCCTAGCACGAGCATGGCAGCGGAGAGTGACGCCAGGAGCAAGAGTGTGACGATACCCACCACTAACCCAGCTAGTAAAATGTTCCTCCATAATTCGTACCCGATTATTTGATTAGTTTCCCATATGCTGTAAGCCTCGGCCCACGCAGCCCTGTAGCCGCCAACTGGTATGTCTGCCAGTAAGGTCTTTACAGTTTCTAAGGCTGTGGCTTGTTCTGCTGGAGAGTTTGCTGGCCGATGGGTGAATTCAATTCTAAATGAACTGATAGGAGGAGCTGGGTATTTACATTCAAGAACGCCGTCCAGAGTGAAGTCATTGCGATAGGAGGCCCCGACGAGGACTGGAGGAAGACGGAGAGCGTGTCTTGTAGTAAGGTGTCCGTAAGAGTAGTGTTCAGTAACTCTGGTATAAAGGACATATACTCGTCCAGCGCCGTAAACCAAGCGTTCACTGAGCTTATCACTTTGCTTTCCGTCAGAGAATTTATGAGACGATTTAGGTTACTTAAATCATCTGGTAAGGTAACGTTGGAGAAGTATATGTAGCCACGCTCTCCTGCTCCAGGGAAGTGTTTTGTGGAGACTTCAAACATTTCATACAGATAAGATGAGCGCGGTATGAACCACATTGGGTTAAACTCCTGGTGCAGGTTCATAGTAGCCCAGACTGAGGAGGCCAAGAGGCAGCTCGAACATACTAGGATTAAGACGCGAACTGGAGTCCACAAAATAAATGGACAGAAGACATATTTGAAGGCGTCTGATAGCAAGTCCCTCTTGCTGCAACCCCACGGTTTCCAGTTTTTGTGTGTTATGCACCACAGAAAACCATTTTTATTTTTTCCATTCGTTTTTCATCTTGCACCAGCCACGCTAAGAAAAAAGTAGCTTGCAGTACATATACTGCAAATATGCCGACGGCAGCGTACAGACAGAAAGACCGCAAGGCAGGCAAGTCTGTTGACGCTCCTACAGCAAAGGCAGTCACATCAGTCAGTGAGGTGACAGTGATGGCTACACCCGCGTGACGCATTGTTCGACCAGCGCGTTCTATATGATTCCCAGAGATAGGTTTATGCCGGCCAGCTGCCTCCCATGCTGCCATGATGACGAACATGTCGTCCACGCCCAATCCCACCAAGAGAATCGGCAGAATGGAGTTAACCGGGCAGTAGGGAACACCGAAGAATGAGCATACACCATAAGACACCGCCACGGCCTGCCCTACACTGAACATTCCCAGGAAAGCTAACATTGGGCGTTGTTGAACAAGATTTCTTCGTCCCAATGTCAGGTTTACAAAGATGCACATCATCATAAAGCCGACGGCTAACCACTGAACATCACCCCAAATATTATCGTCACTAACACTGCCGAAGCTACTGGCGGCCTGCGCATACACAACAATGTCCTTTGGTCGAGAGGTGTCGTTAAGAACGGTGTCCACCCACGCCTTCTCCCAGGTAAAGCCAGCCGTGTCGACCAGCTCCCGCTACCCTGGTCCACTACCATGTTCCCTTGGTCGAGGGCGGTCTGGTTCACTACCGTCACCCACATATGCATGGCAGCTCTGGCGCCCACCACTCGCCCCGCCTCGTCGTATGTGACGCTGCCAAGGTAACTAGTAAAGTTCACTTTGTAACCGAAGACTTCGCTCAGTCGTGCCGAATTGACATCTTCTACCACTTGCTCATCTGTTAGGTTCCTGATAATATTCTCATTCAGACCCCACACTTCCAGCAGGCTGGTTTCAAGACACATCTTGGGTAGACTTATAACACTATCGCAGTACTGATCACGGGGAAGTTTAAGGCTCAAGTCTTCTGTTACAGTTTGAAATAGATCCCGGCGTCGTCGTCGGAACTGCAGAACCCCATACTCAAAATCTGAATCGTCTTCTGTTGGTGGCTCGTCATCCATAGGCAGAGAGGGAACACGGGCGCAGAGAGCATCCCAGGAGGTGTGGTTCACCCCGACGGCGGTGTGCTTGACGCGGGAGTGCAGGCGCCACATCTCCTGTACTGCTCGGGCCGTCAGTATATTGTCTGCCTCCAAACACAGCCAGGTGACGCCGGAACGTGCTAGGGAAGTTCACTGACTGCCAGTTCATTACCTGAGGACCACATACAAGACAAGCTCAGTCTTAGGCTGCACATTTCATACCATACTTTTATTATAAAGGTCCCTGTGAATATGCTCACGTGGTTACAACCAAAAGTAACGTCTGGAAAGAGAAGTCACGAGCGCGATATTTAAGCAATACACCACACACACATTTTTATATATATATATATATTATATATATATATATATATATATATATATATATATATATAATATATATATATGTCGTACCTAGTAGCCAGAACGCACTTCTCGGCCTACTATGCAAGGCCCAATTTGCCTAATAGGCCGAGTGATTTTCTTTATTTTCAATAAATTGTTTCCAATTACTTTATTTAATTATTATTATTATATTATATTAAGAACATAAATTACTGACGAGGTTGTGTTAGTTTAGGTTAGGTTAGATAGGTTAGGTTAGGTTAGGTAGGGTTGGTTAGGTTCGGTCAAATATCTAGTTTTAACTCAAATTTAAACAAATTAACTCATACATAATGAAATGGGCAGATTTATCATTTCATAAGAAAAAAAGAAAAATATATAAATTCAGGAAAACTTGGCTTATTAGGCAAATTGGGCCTTGCATATTAGACCGAGTACGACGTTCTGGCTACTAGGTACAACATATATATATATAATATATATATATATATATATATATATATATATATATATATATATATATATATAATATATATATACTTGGGTACCACCTCTGGTGCCAATGTGGGGACCATAGCCTCGGAGAAGAAAATAAAACGTATTCAGAGGAGACCTTGTGGTTTCTCACTGAACACTAATATTTTCTTCTCCTACCACCCCCATTCTTTTGTATGTACACATATATATTTGCTTTATTTGAACTGTGTTACAAAAAAGGAGTTACATATAGGTTACAAAGATGGTTATCATAGGTTGTCGAGTTCCTCCAGCTCCTCAGATGGCGGGCAGGAACCCTGGATGCAGTGCGCATTTCCCCTCTGTATCGCCACGCTGAGGCGCTGGAAAAGAAAGCTGGCAGCTCTAGGGTCCCTTGTTGTTTCAATGAGCCTAGAACCCAGTTCCTTCAAAAAACTGGTAGCACTTTTACCCCAGGCGCCGAGTGTCTCAGAAGCAATGGGGACAAAATTGTAGTGGTGATCAAGTTCTCTATACTTACGGGATTGGGCTGCTTCCCTGTGGGTGGCAGCGCCACCTGGTTGTGCAACACTGAGGTCAATGTAGGTGTTAGCCAGGGTTGATACGCACGTGTAGTCCCATACCAACTGCTTGCCATTCTTCCAGGGGTTCACTGTGATACCATCCGGGCGACCAATAAGAGCATCAGAGTTACGGGGCGTTAGGTAACGAGGCTCTCTCTCGGCTGGGCATCCAGCTGTGGTGAGGCTCCTCTTGATGATGTCGTTAACTTCACTGTGCCTCGAGTGCCATCCTCCCGTGCTTTGGCAGAGTAGGCCATGGTGGCCGTACCTGTCAGCCACCACCTCGCCGCAAATACACCTATATCTGGTGTGGATTGGGGCAGCAAGGCGGAGAGGCGGAGGGCCCAGCAATTCGGAGGGCGTGTGGTGTGAGACGCGTGCCAGTTGCCGACATTGGGTTGCTAACAGGAAATCCCTGCATGAGGGGCTGCTACTGCTGTGAGGCGAGCAATGTCGTGCTGTGTTGATGCAGCACCCAGGCACTCTGCAGCAACTTTGTCTACAATGGGGCCATCCCAGCTGGATTGCCTGTGGGCTTTGGGGATGGTGGTTGAGGTGATGGGCCTGCACGAGAGGCCCACTCTGTGGCACAGCGTGTAAAATTGGGATCATGTACACCTGCCAGCTGATGTAAGTGGGCAGGTAGAATTTCTTCACAAGGTCGTCGGATGCTGATAAGGAGGACAGGAAGGCTGGAACAGCGATTTGCGTTGCTGTTCGAACTCCGAGGGCCCCAAGTCTTACGGGAAGAGAGGCTTGTTTCCACTGCAGGTCATCAAAAGAGAGGTTAAGGGCTTTTTCTAGCATTGATTTCAGTAACCGGTCATACTCACTTAGTTTTTGGCTACTGTAAGATGGTGAACACCTCAGAAAGTAGGTTAACCTGGGGAGGGACAGACATCTGGTGATGAGGTAGAGTGCATCATGAGCATCAATATCCTCAATCCTCCCATCCATCCTCTTAAGGTCGGCGATTTTCTTATCAAGGACCTCATCGATGGCTTTCAACCCCAGGGGAGCTCCTAGGAGTGTGCTGTCTTCAGGTTTAGTTTTATGGATGTTTGGCAGAAGACCCTCTATTCTCTCTACGATGCCCTGGTTGGAACATATTATTTCACATTTAGAAGGGTTCAGGGTGAGGCCTAAAACTGCACCTTGCTCCTGGATTTTTCTGATGTCCTCCAGGAGGGAGTCTTGGGAACCAGCTAGGGTACCATCATCCAAGAACCAGATGTTAAGCTCGCTGGACAGGACCTCTGTGACTTGTTTGATGACTAAGCAGAAAAGGAGAGGAGCAAGGGGGTCACCCTGTTGGACGCCTTCCCGCGAGTCAATTTCATGTTCGCCAAAAAGTAGCTTAAGATCCATACTGTAGCATGAATGTACGAAAGGGTAGAGGGAAGGGAAATGACTATGAACCGCACGGAGTACAGCATCCCTCCGCACCAAATTGAAGGCATTTTTGAAATCTAGCTTGATAAGGGCCTTTTCGTCTGTGATATTGGCGATGAAGGCTCGAGCTGCATGGGCTGCCGCCTCACACCCTTGTGGAATGCCAAACCCAGCTGTTTTGGCTTCAGCATGTTGGCCGCTGCATCACTAACTGTTCTTGCGGCTGCCTTTGCGACGAGACGCCGGAGAGAATTGCCCACAGCTATTGGCCTGATCCCTCCATCCTTTTTCTTTAGAGCACAGAGGGATGCTCCAAAAAAAAATAGGTCTATGGACGGTGGTATGTTGNAACATGGTTTTGTTAAAATAAGTCTTGCATCACAAACCTGCTCACATTTTGGAAACGATAACTACCTATTCAGAGAAAGGACTTCCAATTGATGTAATATACATGGACTTTGCAAAAGCTTTTGATAAGATACCACAGAAAGACTAGCAAGGAAAGTAAAGGCACATGAAGTAAATAGTAGAATAATAGAATGGATAAAACAATGGTTAAAACAAAGAAAGAAAAGGGGTCATCTTAAATGGAACCGAATCTGACTGGAGAAATGTGATGAGTGGGGGTAGCCAGTGCATATATATACATGTTAGACTGTATTGAGGTCTCCTTATTCGCCACCATCTTTAGTGATGGGGAAGGGGACAGAGTCTTTAGTGACAAGCTTGTATCACAGGAACAGCAAGCCAGAGGCTTGTCAAAGATCTCCCCCTCCCCATTATTTGTGACGATATTTTCCAGCTGAATTTTAAGGGGTATTGTTTTGGCATTTATGGCTTCATTCCTTTGACACAAGTAGCCCTGGCATCTGTAAATGCTCTGTATACTGTATTACTCAAAACTAGTATTGCCCAAGTCCCAAAAGCTTAAATGTTGTTCATACATAGAAACAATATTTTTATGATTGCAAAGTGTGGAGCATGATTTATGAACTGGTGAATGAATATGCAGACAAAAATAATTCAGTATATAATTACTGGTTATAGGATAGGATATTAAGATAAATTTGATTACATCAAATTTACCTGCTAAGCCCCAAGTCCGGTCCGTCTAATTACCACAAGCTACCACACGCTACACAAGCTTCACAAAGCTTCCTGGCAATACGTTAGTAATGAATAAATATGATATATATTTACTCATTATAATGTTGGTGCTGAATGTACAACACGAAAAAACAATTTTAATCTGAAAAGTTTCTTTTTATAAAGAAATTAGACGAAAATAAAAAGCTGGTGATGCCATATCAAGTCGACGAACCAAGCTTCGGTTAGGTTAGGTTAGGTTAGGTCTGCCTAACCTATCATATATATTCATTACTAACGTATTGCCAGGAAGCCTTGTGAAGCTTGTGTAGCTTGTGGTAGCTTGTGGTAATTAGACGGACCTCCCCAAGTCACCACTACACCACAAACCACCGATTCTCAAGGAAGACAATTTTAAGAGATCCTGAGGAAGACTGTGGTGAACTAAAGACAAGCCATAGGTTGGCTTGTCTTCCACCTGTCCTGGTGGAAGTCACTTAAGAGATGACGACCACCAGGTAAAGCATAAATATCCTACCTGGAGGGCCCCGGTGCCCTGGGGGTGGCTACCAATGGCCACCACCTTCGCCGACCGCGGGATCCATTTCACATCAAAGGCGCTGTAATTGAGGCTCTTCTCAACATATACCAGCACCTGAGGCTTCTCCATGACGGTAGGCTCGAGGGCGTCAGCTCCAGGGGACACCAAGCACGAGGACGTCAGCTCCAGGGGACACCAAGCACGAGGACGTCAGCTCCAGGGGACACCAAGCACGAGGACGTCAGCTCCAGGGGACACCAAGCACGAGGACGTCAGCTCCAGGGGACACCAAGCACGAGGACGTCAGCTCCAGGGGACACCAAGCACGAGGACGTCAGCTCCAGGGGACACCAAGCACGAGGACGTCAGCTCCAGGGGACACCAAGCACGAGGACGTCAGCTCCAGGGGACACCAAGCACGAGGACGTCAGCTCCAGGGGACACCAAGCACGAGGACGTCAGCTCCAGGGGACACCAAGCACGAGGACGTCAGCTCAAGGCTCTGGGGAGTCAAGTCAGCTGGTGTGGGTAAACACGCTGCCACATGCAGCTGAACCTGTACTCACCTAATTGTATTTGCGGGGTTGAGTTTCAGCGTTTGGGTCCCGCCTTTTAAATTAAACGCAACTGTTCGTTTATGGGGCTAAGGTTAGCGACTGTGGTGTTGTTTTTTGACTGTGTTATTTATTTATTTATTAATTTTTCCCCGAGGGGCGAGTTTATTGGGCAGCGCCACTCATCCTGTGAGTGTACATGCCGCCATATAGCAGCATGTACATAACTCAGGCCTAGTTAGTTTAGTTCATTTATTATGCACCCCATACCCATCGGTAGTGGGAAGGGTTACAGAGGCACATAATGGGCTCAGGCACTGAACCCCACAATTCATTTAGCTAAATAAGTTACAATTTTGATGAGCTAGAAATAAATAAAGTTTTGATATTCCAAGAGTACGACTTAATCAAACTAGAAATGCTCTACAAATCAAGGGACCCAGAATGTGGAATGACCTTCCCAACCATGTTAAAGACTGTACCTCTCTCAACCAGTTTAAGATAACAACGAAGCACAAATATCAAAACTGTATTTATTTCTGGTGTGGTGCTCATGGGTTCTGATACAACCTTCAATGAAGCTTTTGAGGTCAGGATTGGCATTACAGTTCAGCGTTTTATATATGTATGATACACATGAGAGAATGTGCAGTGACTTAATATCTAACATATTGAGAGATTTGAGTAGGGGTACCGAGTGATGTCTGGGGCCACAGTTGGATATTGTCCTAATAGCAGCTTTGTGTTTAGTAATTAGAGGACGTAAATGATTTTGGGTAGTAGAACCCCAAGCACAAATACCATAGTTGAGATATGGATAGATGAGGGAGTAATAGAGAGTCACCAGGGTAGGGCGGGGTACATAATATCTGATCTTAGAAAGAATGCCAACAGTTTTTGAAACTTTTTTTGATATATTTAGCATGTGTCCCTGGAAATTCAGCTTGTGGTCAATGAGAACGCCAAGGAACTTGCCATCTAATTTGTTACAAATTTGGGTATTGTTTATTTTGAGATTTATTTGATTAGAGGATTTATTGCCAAACAGAATATAGAAAGTTTTGTCAATGTTAACTTGTATACCATGCAAGGTGATGAAGAAGATTGTGAGAAAAATCTATTAACACATCTGGAGAGAAGAGACTTCGTGACAACCCATCAACATGGGTTCAGGGAGGGTAAATCTTGCCTTACAGGCTTGATAGAATTCTACGATCAGGTGACAAAGATTAAGCAAGAAAGAGAAGAATGGGCAGACTGCATTTTTTGGACTGTTGGAAAGCCTTTGGCACAGTACCCCATAAAAGGTTGATGCATAAGCTGGAGAAACAGGCAGGAGTAACTGGTAGGGCGCTCCAGTGGATAAGGGAGTACCTAAGCAATAGGAAGCAGAGAGTTACAGTGAGGGTTGAGACCTCAGAATGGCGTGAAGTCACCAGTGGAGCCCCACAGGGCTCTGTGCTTGGACCTATCCTGTTTCTGATATACGTAAATGATCTCCCAGAGGGTATAGACGCATTCCTCTCAATGTTTGCTGACGACGCCAAAATTATGAGAAGGATTAAGACAGAGGAGGACAGCTTGAGGCTTCAAGAAGACCTGGACAAGCTGCAGGAATGGTCGAACAAATGGCTGTTAGAGTTTAACCCAAGCAAATGTAATGTAATGAAGATAGGGGTAGGAAGCAGGAGACCAGATACAAGGTATCATTTGGGAGATGAAATACTTCAAGAGTCAGAGAGAGAGAAAGACCTGGGGGTTGATATCACGCCAGACCTGTCCCCTGAAGCTCATATCAAGAGGATAACATCAGCAGCATATGCCAGGTTGTCTAACATAAGAACGGCCTTTAGAAACTTGTGTAAGGAATCTTTCAGAACATTATATACCACATATGTCAGACCAATCCTGGAGTATGCGGCTCCAGCATGGAGTCCATATCTAGTCAAGCATAAGACTAAACTGGAAAAGGTTCAAAAGTTTGCCACCAGACTAGTACCCGAGCTGAGAGGTATGAGCTACGAGGAGAGACTACGGGAATTGAACCTCACTTCGTTGGAAGACAAAAGAGTTAGGGGGGACATGATCACCACATTCAAGATTCTCAAGGGAATCGACAGGGTTGATAAAGACAGGCTATTTAACACAAGGGGCACACGCACTAGGGGACACAGGTGGAAACTGAATGCCCAAATGAGCCACAGAGATATTAGAAAGAACTTTTTTAGTGTCAGAGTGGTTGACAAATGAAATGCATTAGGAAGTAATGTGGTGGAGGGTGACTCCATACACAGTTTCAAGTGTAGATATGATAGAGAACAATAGGCTCAGGAGCCTGTACACCTGTTGATTGATGGTTGAGAGGCGGGACCAAAGAGCCAGAGCTCAACCCCCGCAAGCACAACAAGGTGAGTACACAATGTAAGGTAATGCGGAAAATCAACTTTTTCTGCTGACCAAAATAAATATAATTTTGAAAATGCAAAGCGTGTCTAGTCAATCTCCGTTGCCTCTACATCCAACACCAATAATAATTAGTACTGTGTAACTGTTTAGTTCTTGTAACATACACGCACAATGTAACGTAACGTGGAAAATAAGCTTCTACTGTCCAAAATAAATATCATTTTGAAATGTAAGAGTGTCTACCTAACGTAACGTAACGTGATCAACATCCTTCTTTCCCCAATAACAGGTTAAGACAATCTTCATTCTTCTCATAACAAATCCAATCAATGCTAGTGTGTGTTTTCACCTCGCAACATGACGTGAGCAACATGCAAACATCATTCGTTCTATTACTGTGTGACTGTTTTAGACTTTGTAACACACAATGTAATATTTATTTTGGTTCTTCTTCCGAGTTAGGTAACATACGGGACATCAACCTAGCAGTGCAATCTTTTCTTCAAAAAACTCTTAGCCTTTATAACACCCACTGTCCTATGCTTACAAAACAAGTCACAACCAAAAGGCTAAACAATCCCTGGCTAACAAAGGGAATACTTAAATCCATTAATAGAAAACATGACCTTGAGAAGAAGTATAGATTAGGTATTGTCTCCAAAGAATTCTCAAAGAATTACTCGTTATTGCTATCTAAGATAATTAGACGAGCTAAAACTAAATACTTCGAGGATAAATTTACCCAAATAAGGAGCAACATTAAAAAAACTTGGAGCACAATTTCACAAATATTGGGATCAAAGAAGATTCTAAATAACAAACATACACTCCTGTCCAATAACGATGGTCAGCTTTCAGCCTCTGATTCTGCTATTGAGTTCAATAGGTTCTTCTCTTCTATTGGTTCATCCCTTGCGAACGATATTCCATCTTCCAGTACTGATGTTAACGACTATCTTACAGATAACTATCCACAGTCTCTGTACTTAAAGCCTATTAATTCCACTGACGTCAATGAGATAATCCTTTCCCTTAAAACCAAGTCTAGTGCCCTTGAGGAAATACCAACTTTAATTTACAAAAAAACCTCCAGAACTTTAGCCCCTGCAATTGCATTGCTCTTCAACAAGTCACTTGAACTCCAAACCTTTCCAGATATTCTAAAAAAAGCGAGAGTAACCCCGGTACACAAATGTGGTGATCTCACAGATGTTAACAACTACAGACCTATATCAATCCTGCCTAACCTGTCAAAAATATTTGAGAAATTAATCTACAAGCAGCTTTACTCTTATCTAGCCAAACACAATATACTTAGCTCTTGCCAATATGGCTTCAGACCCAAAAAAGCACTAATGATGCACTTATTAGTGTGATTAACTTGATTCATACAGCTCTTGATAAAAATGAGTTCCCTGTTGGGATATTTGTGGACCTGCGAAAGGCTTTTGACACTGTCAACCACCAAAACCTTCTTCTTAAATTACATCATTATGGAGTCAGAGGACACTCCCTGCAATACCTCAAATCCTACCTTACTGACAGGCTCCAGTATGTTTCTGTGAATAATTCAATTTCTCCCACCCTACCCATCAACATTGGTGTTCCTCAGGGCAGCATACTTGGCCCTCTCCTCTTTCTCATCTACATTAATGACCTTCCTAATGCCTCCCAACACCTCAAACCAATTCTGTTTGCTGACGACACAACCTTCATTTACTCCAGTCCTGACCCCCCATGTTCTAAATGCCACAGTGAATACTGAGCTAGAGAAAGTCCATCTTTGGCTAACTGCTAACAAACTCACCCTTAACATTGACAAAACTTTTTATATTCTGTTTGGCAATAAATCCTCTAATCATATAAATCTCAAAATAAACAATACCCAAATTTGTAACAAATTAGATGGCAAATTCCTTGGCGTTCTCATTGACCACAAGCTGAATTTCCGGGGACACATTCTAAATATATCTAAAAAAGTTTCAAAAACTGTTGGCATTCTTTCTAAGATCAGATATTATGTACCCCGCCCTGCCCTGGTGACTCTCTATTACTCCCTCATCTATCCATATCTCAACTATGGTATTTGTGCTTGGGGTTCTACTACCCAAAATCATTTACGTCCTCTAATCACTCAACATAAAGCTGCTATTAGGACAATATCCAACTGTGGCCCCAGACATCATTCGGTACCCCTACTCAAATCTCTGAATATGTTAGATATTAAGTCACTGCACATCCTCTCATGTGTATTATACATATATAAAACGCTGAACTGTAATGCCAATCCTGACCTCAAAAGCTTCATAGAAGGTTGTAACAGAACCCATAAGCACCACACCAGAAATAAATACAGTTTTGATATTCCAAGAGTACGACTTAATCAAACTAGAAATGCTTTACAAATCAAGGGACCCAGAATGTGGAATGACCTTCCCAACCATGTTAAAGACTGTACCTCCCTCAACCAGTTTAAGAGAAAAACGAAGCACTACCTAACAAATTCCCTGTAACCTGCCTTACCCCTCTATTGTCAACCAATGTCTGTTTTTGTTTTAAGTGACGCTTTGTCGACCGAATTGTATTTGTGCTGCTTTTTCAGCCATGTTCCCCCCTTCTTAACTGTTTTTTTTTCTCAACTCATTTTATTCCTTATGCTCAATTAGTCTTAAGCCTTAGTCATTAAGTTTTTCATGCCCGAAACGCTTTGCGTAATAGTGGCTTTAGGCATTGTATGTACTAGCCCTATCTATAACTCCATCACTCTGTACAATCACTTTATGTATGTACCTTACCTAAATAAACTTTTGATTTTGATTTTTGATTTTGATATAATAAGATATGTTGGTTTATCTTATAGTAATGTACACAACACACTAAGAACTCCATATCAGTAAATATTTCCAAAAATAATAATATATATATTCAATTGATATACAGTACATTTTAATTCAGATCCATTTTCAAATACTGTACTGTATAAGCTCGCTTATCCAAATTATATAGGAAGGACCCCCCCC
>WNGS01165339.1:7882676-7905320 GCA_020271785.1 Procambarus virginalis
ACATGGAAAATCACAGACTTGATGTTATATATATAAATTAGCTTGTTCATTATCATCGAGATACACAGCCATTTCTTGGTGTTCGTAGCTCAAGGCTCACTTTAAGACCTACTTTATCCCAAATATATTCAGTAACCAATGTACCATTTAACATTAGTTTGAAGCAGGTATTTACACCGCTTCTCTCCAGCTCAGATATTAGTGAAATAGCCGGTTTCAATTTGCTAGGATCATTATGATTTAAAAAAAAAACTGAGTCAGTTTATCATTGTGCATAGCCTTACACCCTGAAATCGTAAATATCAGCTTCTGTACAACCAGAATGAGAATAAGGAGCCGGGTGGCCTTGAGGCAGTTGGTGCTGATGTGTCATTGTCACCTTGTTAGTGACACACGTCCAGACATCCACTCTCTCGTGAGATGACAGCTCGCCTCTCCAGCCGTTATCCCTCATTAGGTCAGCAAAAAAACAGAGACTTGTTATCATAGCGGGACAATGTAAACAGAATATTCACCACTCTCTATACTTTATTCAATAACAGCTAAACATAACATACTGTAGGAATGGTTGGGGGGCCAAGGAGCATGGGAGCCGGTCGGGCCGAGCGACAGTTTAGTTAGTTTAGTTCATTTATTATGCACCCCATACCCATCTTGGTGGGCGGTAGTGAAAGGGTTACAGAGGAACATATGGGACAGCACGCGGGACTTGTGATCCTGTGTCGCCTGGGTCGACCCAGGTGCCGGCGAGAAACAAGGGGCAGAGTTTCTTTCACCCTATGCCCCTGTTACCTAGCAGTAAAATAGGTACCTGGGTGTTAGTCAGCTGTCACGGGCTGCTTCCTGGGGGTGGAAGCCTGGTCGAGGACCGGGCCGCGGGGACACTAAAAAGCCCCGAATTCAACTCAAGATACCTTAAGATGGGTCTGGGGGGAATGGAGGGGGAGGATTGGGGGCAGGGAAGGTTGCTGTGGCTCAGCAACGCGTGGCCCGGGTACTGCTAGTAATTTATATATATCTCTTTGTACGTATTTTCATGTAATAAATGTTTGTCCGTTGACAACGGATTTTTCTCTTGTCCTGGTGAAGCTTCGTAGATAGTGTGTGTGTGGGTGTGTGTGGAGAGATAGAGAGACGGAGAGAGAGAGGACGAGAGAGAGAGAGAGAGAGAGAGAAGAGAGGAGATGTACGAGAGAGAGAGAGAGAGAGAGAGAAGAGAGAGAGAGAGAGAGAGAGAGAGAGAATACCTTGAGGTGCTTCCGGGGCTCATCGTCCCCGCGGCCCGGTCATCGACCAGGCCTCCTGGTTGCTGGACTGATCAACCAGGCTGATCGATGCGGGCTGTACGCAGCCTGACGTATGAGTCACAGCCTGGTTGATCAGGTCATCCTTTGTAGGTGCTTATCCAGTTCTCTCTTGAACACTGCGAGGGGTTGCCAGTTATGTCCCTTATGTGTAGTGGAAGCGTGTTGAACAGTCTCGGGCCTCTGATGTTGATAGAGTTCTCTCTCAGACGTACCAGTGCCACCTCTGCTTTTCAACGGGGGTATTCTGCACATCCTGCCATGTCTTCTGGTTCCATGTTGATGTTATTTCTGTGTGCAGGTTTGGGACCACCCCTTAATATTTTCCACGTGTAAATTATTATGTATCTCTCCCGCCTGCGCTCAAGGGAATACAAATTTTCCCCTCCCTGCCGGATAAGCAAAATTCTTACCGGGGAAGTTCAAAAGCTGACATTCAAAATTTTGAATTCTTGAAATTTTGAATAATATTTGTTGGAGATTTAACATACAGTATTCCCTAATTTGTATAAAAGTCATACAAAAGTTGAATCACTTTCACTGAGATGCCGAAGAAATATAAGAAAATTCACTTTTGCAAACAGAGTGGTAGACGGTTGGAACAGTTGGGGGAGAAGGTGGTGGAGGCCAAGACCGTCAGTAGTTTCAAAGCGTTATATGACAAAGGTGCTGGGAAGACGGGACACCACGAGCGTAGCTCTCATCCTGTAACTACACTTAGGTAATTACACTTAGGTAATTACACACACACACACACACACACACACACACACACAATATTGTTTAATTGAATATTATAAAAAAAATGAGGAATTAGAATTATAAATTTATACACGTCGGTTAATATTTTGTTCTACCTACCCCACCTTATGCCCCTGTTACCTAGCAGTAAAATAGGTACCTGGGTGTTAGTCAGCTGTCACGGGCTGCTTCCTGGGGGTGGAAGCCTGGTCGAGGACCGGGCCGCGGGGACACTAAAAAGCCCCGAATCATCTCAAGAAACCTCAAGATAACCCCTCATACAAAAAATTACATAATCCTGACAAGTATTTGAAAATTTTAATGTGAAAACCATTGACCTCTTATCATGAGTGTTGTCCTTTGCTTGTTAGCTCTTGAATGTTTGATACAAAGGCTAAATATTTTATTTTTGAACCTGGAAGGTTCTTTCATCACCATATGAATGCATTAGCGGTAAGAGAAAAAACTAAATAGTTGTTTGACAACTGTTACAGAAATAGGGTAGAAATACTGTTTTAATAGAAGGCAAATGCATAAGATTTTTTATTGTTATAAAAAAGTTGCTGCATAATTTTATTCTTTATCTATGACATCCATTAATACTGAAAACTATATTTAAATTCTGGAATATTTATGAGAAAATGTATTGTTTAAAACTGCTCAATGATGGAAGCAGTCTTGAAGAAATAGATATAATTCTAATTGGTGGTATGCTTTTTCCTACAAAATTTACATTAGAATAACATTAGTGTATATGTGACTAAACATTCATTACCTGTGGCCAGGAAATAAAACTTTGAAAAATTGTATTGTAGATGCATGTATAGTACAGTTCACTACCAGTTTTTCACAAAACACTGAATGTTAAAATGATTAGTATTTATTTATGTATTTTCAGGAAAAAAAAAATAGGATGAGGGAAACTGCAGTTGTGAAGGGTGGGTTATAGGAGAGAAAGTAAGTAATTATCAAAAGAAGGCACCAAGCCGGGAAGGCTATGTAGCACCATCAAATGTGCGGAATAATCATAGGGGCACTAAATATCACTAAGGATACCAATATGAGAACAGAAACGCACAAGGCGAATTATATCAAAAGCATCCAATTCACCAAGAATTCTATTGAGGGACAAATGACTGCGGGGGACGGTCGGAAAGCAAGACACATGCTCGTCCTGGAAGTCAGGACAGTCAACAAGGATGTGCACGACTGTAAGAGGGACAATAAGGAGCAGGGCGGCGCTCTATTAAGTGTGTGAGTTAAGCGTGTATGGGCCAATACTCAACCTTGCCAGAGCCGTTTCCCACCACTGGTTACGGTGTAGGAGGAAGGCCTGGTCGACGACCAGGGCGCTAAGCCCCGGAAACACCTCAACCAATAACAGAAGACCAACAACCTTGCCAACAGGCAAGGATGGAGGAATGAATAACTGGGTAAAAGTTGGGATAAGGAATACCTTTACGAGAGATAGGAGGAGAGGAAATCTGTCATTTTTTAAGAGAAATTTCCAGCATCACAATAATGAATGACCACGAGGGTCAACGGAGGTTATTGGTTGTAACTATCATGGAACATTCTTGATTGCATGCAAGCTATTGCTCCAGTTGTTAGTGTACTTTTGCAGAACTTGCAGAGAGGACTCATTGGCCTGGTCACTCACCATACTAGTCTCGGAATGAAGAAATAGGCATACAAAATGCAACTAAATCCTTCCTGTCCCTACATAATTGCAAAGTTCCCAGGTCATCACTGAGAAACCTGATGGCACTCCAGAGACAAATATGGGTGATAACATGGGACCCATAGTCTCCTGTCAAAAGAGGCTAGTGGATTGATTCAGTTGGGCCACACTAAACTTTCGTTTTACTCCTAACCCCACCAAAGGAGTCACCGATTTAATTCCCAGACTGAGGAAACCGGGTCTCCACGAGTGAAAAGAAACCCTGAGCCCTTGTTTTGGTCTTGCTGCATGCCAGAAGTGGAGTATATCACAAGCACAAGCACTCTCAACTGGCCTTTAGATCACTGAAGCACTCATGCCTTCCCCAAAAATGTTGCATTTTGGGAGCCCAAAAAAACTAATGTTTACCATCATATCTATATTCTCCCAAACTGCACAAATCAAAGGTCACTTACCAAAGTGACTTGGGGTAAACAGAATGGAGTGTATCCTCACTCCATTCTGTTTAAAAAGTGGCAAAGTGACAGATGAATATGTCCAGCACAAATGCTCATGTGTCAAAACAAAGTAACCAACAGAAACAACTGCAGATGTTGTAGTTATTTTAAGATAGCCACAGCAGGACAGGCACTAGTCGAACAGAGCAATAATGAATGTAACTGAAAGAAAACGATGAGTCATAATAACGTGGCTGAAGATATGATGACCAAACAACGATGTTTCGGTCCATTCTGGACCGAAGTATTTATATTTGTTATCAAGTCGTATATAATGGGAGAGACACTGATTAATTGATGAAGATTAAGCCACCCAAGAGGTGGCACGGGCATGAGTAGCCAGTAAATGGGAGAGATATTGATGATTGATATAGATTAAGCCACCCAAGAGGTGGAATGGGCATGAATAACCCGTAATACTCTCAATCTGTTTCCCATTTACAAGCTACTCATGCCCGTGCTACCTCTTGAGTGGCTTAATCTTCATCAGTCAATCTCTCTCTCTCTCTCATCACATACGACTTGATAATGGTCCAGGATAAACCAAAACATTGTTGTTTCTTCATCTTCTGGTGTGTGGTTTGGTCATCACAAACCAAGGTCATCTCTGAAGTAAGAGATTATTCTGACAAGACTGTGAGTTTAAACTCAACCCACAGACACAATGACTTGCCAATATCCACATGAATTCTGGTCCCCATCTGCTCTAAACCAGGCACAAAGACTTGAGTTGGGGTACCCTACCGTGGTGTGTATGCAGACACCGGGTGGCAGTCAAGTAGGCTGGCCAATAAGAATGTTTAGTGGTCTCTTGGATGTACAATAGTCAATCAAAAAGCTTTGTGTACATTATAAAAGAATGAACCTTCTAAAATCATTTTACACTAAATTTAATATTTTCTGTGTTTCTAGCAGTATTGCCTGGCAGGGATACTTTATCAAGCTCCCTGCTGTGGCGGTGCAGAACGTTGAACCTGCCCTGTCCACAAGATGATGCAGATTTACTATTAATGAGGAACATAGTGGTGCATATGCCTACATTGCATACATTACCATTACTGTATTTCCTACTTTCATGGGGTGGAGAGGTATCAGCCCTGAGAAAGAAGAATATAATGAAGGTTGTTCAAGCAGTCAGTGATATGTGGTAAAGGTATTAGATTATGAAGTTTGTATGAGCACAAGTGAATTAGTCAAGTTAAAAAATAGATTAACATCAATTAGCACTCTACATTCTTGTGTTTTTCAGACTTTTGTTACATTTATGCATCCTGAACATCCAGTACATTCACTTTTATTATGTACTGAATGTGTGGCTGAAAAGTCCACTTGCCTCATGCTCTTGAGCGACCAAGCCAGGTGTCCCAGTACTACTTAATGAATTTAAAGATAAGTCCTTTTGCATTCATATACAGTGGGGCCTCGATTTACGATGGTAATCTGTTTCCAGAGATGTATCGTAAGTCGAAACGATTTTTCCCATAAGAAATAAAGGGAAATGAATTAATCCGTTCCCGACTCCCAAAAAACTTAACTTCAAAGTAAATTTTATACCTAATTCACCCAACTCTTCACTACAAAAGTATGTACAAGTTATTACTTACCTTTACTGATGAATCCTGTTGGCGTATGGAAGATGGTGAGGAGGGGGAAGGAGGCGAGGTGTCACTGTTTGGAAGAAGAGTCCCCTTCCATTATAACATCAGATAGTGATGACTTCTCTGGGGGGTACACTCTCCTATGTTTTGCCTGCATACCACTAGGACCTGGTTGTGGTTCACTGCTAGTTTGTCTCATTAAAAATTGTCTAGCGACATTTCGTTTGTCCCTTCATTTTAACATTTGTCTGTAGTGATGCATCACAGTGTCATTGAAATTGTTAAGGCAACGGCTTACTGCAGCTTAATTTGGGCGAGTCGTTTCAGCAAAAGTTTACAGTTCTTCCCATGCTACACAGATTTTCTTAATTTTTGAGGTTGGGACATTCTGTACTGCCCCTATGGTCATCCTCACATGTGTTTTCATATGTTGAAACTTACCACTGACTTTCTTGGGACCCATGGCGTGATATATAATACTGTAATCAGTTTTATGTTCAAAAAACAAAAAATCACCAAAAAAAAATAGAATTTCTTATAAGCGTGAGTGTCACTAAGTGGACGGCTGCAGTAAACTGAGGCAGGTTGGCCCGCATGACCAGGAACCATGCACTCGGTCGAGCCGAACGTGTATCAACAAATATCATTAGTCGACGACACTATTGTAAGTGGAGTCACATTTTTCTATCAAATTTATATCGTAACTCGAAATTATCGTATGTCGGGCCAATCGTAAATCGAGGCGCCACTGTATCAGAAAAAATGTGGCTACTAATGTACCGACAATATACAGTACTCCTTAGTAAAACATGTAATGCTATAACCATTCTCAAGTTTCATCACCGATTCCCCCTTTTTGTCAATAGATTACCTCTCATTTTTGTTTCCTCCAACCTGCAGGATTACCTCTTTCATTTTTGTCTCCTCCAGCTCCGAGGGTCTTCCTGCGGAGCCGCGGGAATAGTTGTGAGTAGAGGCAGTAGAGGATGTCTCTTCTTCATTAAGAAAATGTGTGAAGTATGGGAAAAACTGCAAAGTTTTGTTGAAAAAATTCACCCAGATAAAGCTGTAGCAGGCAGTTGCATTGACCTTTTAAATGACAATGTGATGTCTTACTACAGACAAGTGTTAAAATGTAGGAAAAAACAAGTGTCTTTAGACAGATTCTTAGTAAGACAAGCAAGTAGTGAGCCACAAGCAGGTCCTAGTGGTATGCAGGCAAAACGTGCCAGAGAGGTCTTCACCGCCTGATGTTATAATGGAAGGGGACTCCCCTTCCAAACAGTAACACCTCTCCTCCTCCTCCCCCCTCCTCACCATCTTCCATACACCACCAGCAGTCATCAGCAAGGGTAAGTAATAACTTGAACATACTTTTGTAGTGTAAATTTAGATGAATTAGGTATAAAATTTAGTTTGAAGCGAGGTTTTTGGGTAGTCAGGAATGGATTAATTCATTTCCCATTATTTCTTATGGGGAAATTCGCTTCTCGGTTTATGGGGAGCCGGTCAGCCGAGCGGACAGCACGCGGGACTTGTGATCCTGTGGTCCTGGGTTCGATCCCAGGTGCCGGCGAGAAACAATGGGCAGAGTTTCTTTCACCCTATGCCCCTGTTACCTAGCAGTAAAATAGGTACCTGGGTGTTAGTCAGCTGTCACGGGCTGCTTCATGGGGGTGGAGGCCTGGTCGAGGACCGGGCCGCGGGGACACTAAAAAAAAGCCCCGAAATCATCTCAAGATAACCTCAAGATTACGAGTTTTCGGATTACGAGCTGTCTCCAGGAACGAATTAAACTCTTAAACCAAGGTACCCCTGTACCAGTACAATCAAAGCAGGGCAGCTGCGGGGCATCTGGAAAGGCAACCAACCTCGCACGTTGCTGCAACCTAAATCTCGCATGCAACGCTAAAGCTGCCTACACAAGAATATCAGTCTCAGTGGACTGGGTGAATTGAGTACAAACAAAGAACACCACTCGCAAGACTCCGGGTCATAGGTGTCACTGACTCCAGCAAAGGCAGACTGTGAGTGTCACCCTGAGACAAGGGGACAGAGCAACCTTCAAACTTGCACAAGGCGAGGTGAACTCTGAGGTCTCCTCCACAGAACCACTGAGCCCCAATGAGGGTTTCCAGAGCCCTTAGGCTGACTGCTAAGGGAATCCCAGGCAAGGTATTGCTAACCGGTTATCCCAGAGCTACCAAGCAAACAAACTAAAAGCTGAACCTCTGCGACGTGTGCAAGCACAGGGACCTAGTGGAGGGTCACCAAAATCCTACAAGTGGTCCTACCACCACTCAATGCAGACCCCCACCAGGCAAATCAAAAGAAAAACAAAAGAAAAACCCCACAAGAGCACAACGTCTCCAGGTGAACAGAACCGGTCGCTACGTGTATATCAGACAGTAACACAGTACCTCGTGCCCCAGCCAGAGACGAAACTACCTCCTACCCAAGGGCAAACAGGAGTAAGAACCACCCCAGCTGAACCATAAGGGCGGGCAATCACCGAAGGTTCTGTTGAACAGCAACAGAACCACGAGGAGGTAGTTCCTGAACGGCTCAGGGAAGATAACCCTGAGGCTACAGGGGCAGTACTTACAAGGCACCTAGGGAAAGTGGCATTAGGTGCATGCAGCCCCAGTACTCTTGTGTTACTCCTGGCTCATAGACCACCAACACAGAGCAACAACACCACTAAGCAGCATTGCGCAAAGAGTGGAGCCAGAGCGAGTGACCATTTGCCATCACAACAGCATGTGAACTGAGGAGAGTTGCCAGCGTGGAGGTCTGGGACCCTCCCTCCCCGTCTCCCTCCCGGGGAGAGGGACGGGGGGCTGCGAAGACAGATGTAATTACCTAAGTGTAGTTACAGGATGAGAGCTACGCTCGTGGTATCCCGTCTCCCCAGCACTCTTTGTCATATAATGCTTTGAAATTACTGACGGTTTTGGCCTCCACCACCTTCTCACTTAACTTGTTCCAACCGTCTACCACTGTTTACAAAAGTGAATTTTCGTATATTTCTCCCGCAGCTTTGTTTTGTTAGTTTAAATCTATGACCAAATTTTTTAACAAACAGAACACTTCCCCGTATGAGAGAATCGAACCATAGGCCTGGCAGGTGGTAGGCCAGAGCATAAAAACATATATATGTGCGGCGGTTGTGGTGACGTCATGTTTGTTTCCTTGTTTTTGATTGGGGAGTTCTGTTTGCTAGTTCGGCTTTCGGTTTGCAATTTTTGACCCGCAGTAGTTTGTTTTGGAAGTCCTACCTTTCTGGGTGCCTGACCTGGTAAATGGCAGACAAAACTGCTTCCAATTACACGGGGGTGTCTTTAAGCCATTGCTCCTCGTGCCTCTCTTGAGGGGTCCAGGTTCTGGCTCTGGTCCCCGGTAGTACTAGAACTCCTTTGATTGACTGTTGCCACAGTCTAATATATACACATCAGCCTGGTATAGCTCTGGGGAGCCAAAGGGGCTCTTCACAGAAAAGTACTTTTAAATTTAATTAAGATTTTATTTTATTTTTTAAGGTCTCATATTGCAATACAAAAATTCAAAGTGGTCCTAAAAAACACCCACCATAATTGCCAGAAATTTTAAGTTGAATTTTTGTTAGAACTAAGGTCAAAATATTTTTTTTCATTGTAAATCACAGTTTTGATTGCATACGGTTTCCAAAGGGTTGTGTTCAATTCCAGGAGTCCAGTATACATTCATTCCTTTCTAATAAACCTTTTCTACCCAGCCTTCCTTTCTTACTCTCAAATTACCTCAAATACTCTCATCACCTGACTACCTCCTACCTCTACCACCTCCAATACTTCTCAAATACACAAAGAAATCACATTAACATGAGATATCCATGAGAAAATCAGTAGGAATCAAAAGGAGGATTTGAACCTATGTTCTAGGTACTCCCAAGCTCACGCTTTAGACCACTTCTACCAGAGTGTTTTAGGGTCGTGTGTGAAAACTCTGACTTGGCTTCAGTTGGAAGCCTCAGGACCCCTAGTTTCCTTGTGGGATTCAGGTGAAACCAAAGGTTGCATTCTTTTTATCATGCCATGTTGTAGTGGTCTAAGGCATTTGCTTGGGAGTAGCCAGAGTATAAGTTTGAATCCTCTTCAGGACTTCTACCAATTTCTCATTATTATTACTGATTATTAACTCGCACACAAATGTATCTTTAAATCAAGATATAATGTGATTTTTTTTATTATAATAAGTCAATATTTTGAAAAGATATTGCAACACAAACTCACAAAACTTAATTTTTAGAGTAGAACTGAATAATGGTTTTGATTTTTATCTCCTGCCAAGGCCATACACATTACTTAGCTGACACAAACCTAAGAGTTGACAGCACTGAACTTAATTTCAAGCTTAAACACTTTCGTCGCTGCCGGATGAAAGTGTTAACCAGGATGCAACCCACAACAGCTGCCCAACTCTCAGGTGCATATTTACTACTAGGTGAACCAAGACACCAAGTGAAAGGAAATGTGCTTAGCCATTTGTCCCACCTGGGAATTGAACCTGGGTCCCTCAATTGTAAGCCACCCATGTAGATTACTGTTCTACAGGACCCAATTACCTGTATCATCATAAACAAACACTTTTTTTTTAATTAGCTTTGAATTGTATTACAGTATTTCACAAAAGAAAACTGCAGGCCACCGGATTACTACTATTGTGACTATAGATACAAAATGCTAATGCAGTTTAAATAAACTTTTACAAAATCTACAGCTGGTTGGTGTTACCCTGTGGGAGATTAATCAACAATCTTTTTTTTTCACCTGATTGGAAACAGATCAAGAAACAGTGTCACCCTGAATATGATAGACCACAGAAAAGTGCCACTGTGGGAAATAGATCAAGAAAAAGTGTCACTAGGAGATGGATCAAGGACAAAAAAAAAAATTCTTATTTTTTTATTGAGGTCATTTTTTCTTTAAATATAGAGGGAAGAAATACAGTGTGGAAAGTAATCAGTAAGCTTACATTCCTGATGAGGTTGACTGACAGTGTTCTAAAGTGCTTCCTAAATTAGCTCCATTTAATGGTACAGCTAATGTTAATAAAATATGCTGCTACAATTAATGTCTAAAATATTTAGAATTAGGGAGAAAGATGAATATAAAACTAAAATGAGGCAAGATCTATGTTGGTATATTAACTCTGCATGGATAGATAAGCCACATGACTATGATGTCTTGCAAAATCTAATCCTGATTATAATTATTATATATATATTTTTCTCTCCATTTCAGCAAGTATTGGTAAAGGATATTATAAATGCAACAAATATATTTTTCCAATGTGTGGCAATCCTCCAGGATGCAACGCACATCAGTAAATTAACTCGGATACCAATTGACTGTTGGGTACACAAAGGATGCATACCTAAACATCTTGCCCTGGAATCAAACTTGGGATCAATCGGTTATGAGCTAAATGTGCTAGGTTCAAAGGCTATTGAATTGAGGTATTAAAGTAATTGATTGGGAGGAGGTTTAGGAACCTGGTTTACACACACTATCAAAACAAACTAATCATTTATAACTGAGGAAGGATTGTGCAATGCAAGCTAGGTCAAAGACCACCTATGGTAGCCAATTCACTATCATCTTGGCTAAAGCATTATCAATTTCAAATATTTATAAAGACTAAGCTTTATAGTTTAAAAAAGAGAAAATATCAATTAAATGTAGTACTAGGTGCTAAGATTATGCACAATGAAGAAGAACTAAGCATTTTAGCATATACATGCAATTAAAAAAATTCACATAGCTGCTTCGCTGAATAAATACATACTGTACTGTTATATACGGTCAGTCTTTATTCCACATTTTTCTCACACTGTGTTCAGTTTTGTAAAAATGACAACTCTAATTGTCTGATCAAGTCCTGAACATACACTTAATCCCATCTTATCTGGACTCCAGTCAAAACTTGTGATGGGCTGACTGGTGAGGGTAGAGTTCTGCAGGAGCTTCACCTCCCCAACAACCCCAATCTCTGACCCATCATCAAGTTTCTTGCACCTTGATGCAGGATAGGAATATTTCCATAGCATAACTGAACCATTACCACCTGTTGTGACGAAGACTTCACGATTTTGTGGCAAATGTTTCCCGCACCACACGGTAGACTTATGGCCCTTATCCATAAGTCTGGTAAAGCCCTTATCTGTATGGAATGTTCGAAGATCGTGGATGTAGAATTTTGATTCTAAGGTAGTGGTTATAAGCTTGTTCATCAAAATGTCTTTACGGTCAAATTCAAGTGAGCACACACCATTTTTAAGGTTTGTTTCCCACTTAATAGCCATGCTGCGAAGATCAAACATTTTCACGTCACCATTATCAAAGCCAGCACAGAGAACTCTTTCTTCAGTAGTGTGCGAGTTTCCAAATGCCACACTCCAGCAGTCACGCTTCTGTTCACCATCCTTGGGTTCAATGGTGATGACTGGTCGATCTTTTTGACGGGGGTCCCAAACTTTAACAAGTCCATCCCTGCTGCCAGTGGCAATCTCTGGTGCACCTAGTACAATATTAATCAACATATTACTACAAAGCTCCTTTCAATATTTTATCTGTGTAAGCAAATACAGTTCTGTAATGGCTGTTTCATTTGTGGGAAATACAGTACAACCAATTAATACTTCACCAAAAATCTTCCTAGCATTCCCTCATACAATATACTGTACAGTATATGAAGAATTGAAGTAAATATGCTATTTGATTTGATGACCAGACCACACACTAGAAGGTGAAGGGATGACGACGTTTCGGTCCGTCCTGGACCATTCTCAAGTTGATTGAACTTGACAATCGACTTGAGAATGGTTCAGGACGGACCGAAACGTCGTCGTCCCTTCACCTTCTAGTGTGTGGTCTGGTCAACATACTTCAGCCACATTATTGTGACTCATCGCCTGCCTATTTAATTTGAATTATTACTTATTTAAAAAGATACTTGCAAACAAATATTCTAAATTCAGCGTGTGCTGTACTACTCTTCCATTAAAGATTTTTTACAATCTACAGTATGTTTTGTGTCAATATAAAGAGCAATGCATCAGCAGAGCTATAAGCTCTTGAATAAAACTCATTTATAAATAGAAATACTGCTTATGTAAACAACACATAACTTAAAACATATACAATGCATATTGCTTAAACCTACTCCAGCTTTTCCTCTGCTAGTTTGGCCTAGTAAGAGAATTGACCTTCACCACAATGCAACCAACAATAGTTGCCCAACTCCTGGCACCTATATACTGATAGATGAACAGAGGTATCAGGTGTAAAACTGTGCCCAAACAACTCTTCCTGCCTGAGACTCGAGCCCAGGCAGGAAGAGTGATACACTATGGTATCACACCAGGCTCGGGTGTGATACCATAGGAACAACCTAAAGGTATTTTAGACTATTTTGATTACTACTGAAGGAAATTCCATTATATGGAAGAATACTTTAGATCTCCAAGAACAATTTTTTTTTTGTTGAAATAATCATGATCTTAAGATCTTGAGTCACAAGGTAACATTCCATATTTGACTTTACATTTAGTGTAAATGGAAGACAACAGATTTACCTGTGACTGATATATGACAAAAATTTTACTCCATTTCTAGCTCAAGTAGGAGGCTCAGAGGAGGACTGCCCTACTGAACCTAGGTAGCACCTAATATGGACTGTGGCAGCCTCTGAACGGGCAAGAAAGCAAGCTAAAGATTGAAAGGTAACTCTGAGAAAGTACAACCACCCAGAGGACTAGAAAGAGTCACGGCCGCTGTGATTATGCAACTGGGCAGCCCAGCACGCCTCAACCAGCAACTAACCACTCCCTACCCTGGGCCAAACAAAGGTACTGGGACCTAAACTGACCTCAAGGGAATAGTAGCAAACCAAGCAGTCACTACCCCTATGGGAATGGGGACCCAAAGGACCCAGAGAAGAGAACTCTGAACCCTAAGGGGTGTACTCACAGGGCACTTAGGGAAGGAAGCCCTAAGCCCATGCAGCCCGTGATATAAAACTCCTGGCCTCCACCAACACGCAGAAGGAACACCAGCAAGGTGAAGCGAATCAGGTAATTGAGGCCAGAGCAAGTGTCCATCCAGTATTGCTTTAGCCGACAAACTGACAGTCCGGCTGCCGGCTCGGTGGGCTGGGATCCCTCACACCCTCCCGGGATGGGGGGTTGGGGCAAATATGCTGCACTTTGTGTGATGACATGTTGTTTGTTAGCATGTTTTTCTTTGGGGGAGTTTCTAGCCTTTTTTTCATTCTCAGGTTGCAATATTTCTACCAGGAGGGATATGTTTTGAAGTGCCTACCTTTCTGGGTGCTCAACCCTGATCGATGGCAGACATGAATACAGATACTTTCATACATGAGAGTTTCATAGGCCATTGTTCTGGCTAGTGATCCCCTGGTATGCATGACAATTCCATATGAATAAAGCCCCATATTAATATTAGCTGACATCAGTCCAATAGCTCCAGGGAGCTGCAAGGACCTCCCCCACAGAAAAAAAGTGAATGTAGTAAGAAGTTTAAGTGAACTATTCTTTGTTATAGATACAGGACACAGCAAATAGCAGTATTTATATTACCTTTGCCAATGTTCAGCCCAGCAACTCCATCAATTGCATTGATGATCTGACTGTGAGCCTTGACAGAATAAACTGGCATTTCAGGAGACTGCAGGTCAATAATTTCCATCTTTCCTTCAAAATCTCCCGTGGCTAAGTGTCGATCCTCCAGAGTTGAGGCTCCAAATGTTCCTGTGAGTGACACTTCATTCAGGCAAAATTCCCATGCTAAATTCCATTAGTTAAATAGAAATTCGAAGAGTTCCAACAGTCAAAGTTTATTGTCCACACTTGTCTATACAGTGGAACCTCAATACACTTGATTAATTGGAACCCAACTAATTCCAAAAGAAGACTCGTTATAATGTACAGTATTAAGATTTAAGGCATTATTTTATTTTCTATTATGTTACTAGAAAATATTTTCTTTATGTAAATTATAGAACAAACAATAATATATATAAACAAAACATTTTGAATATAAATACATTTCAATGTTTTTTTTTTAATATTTCTATAAATATTCTAGCTGTAGCACCAAATCATTGATGATGCCACGATAATCCAGAACCTGAACCTGAAAAATTCTCTCCAGCTCATCAAGGCGTCCATTTAAACTCAGTCCACTCTATCAAAGTTCCACTACACTACAGTATGTATTTATATAATTGTGTGACTAAACTAGGCATAGCATCCTCATTTATTCAGGGAAGGTTTTAGGTTACAAAGTTCTTCAAAACTTTGCAGTAAATATGATGTAGTAGTTACAATATAGAAGTCAATCATTTGTCTAAGCGAGTGCAGCAAATTTCAAAGGAAAGCTTTGAGCATATTAAAGCTTGGTTAAGCAAATTGTGAATTGGCAAGTATACTTCATTCATAAACCTTGGAGTGCAATTGCTAACAGCTCATCCCAAACAATTGGACAAAGTGCTTCCATTCAGCAAACACTAAGGCATATGAATTAAATGTACTTATGGATTATTAATAAAACCCAAAGTAGCTAACCCAGGTTTAACTGTGCACAAAACCCAAACATCAATAACGCACATAATTAGCATGATGACCAGACAAGAAAAGAACATACAAGCTTGAGGCCCAGGCTTCAAGGCAAGCTTGAAGCCTGGGGGGCCCAGGGAAGGGAAAAAAGCCTGGGGGGCCCAGGGAAGGGAAAACAAACCTGGGGGGCCCAGGAAAGGGAAAACAAACCTGGGGGCCCAGGGAAGGGAAAAAAAGCCTGGGGGGCCCAGGGAAGGGAAAACAAGCCTGGGGGGCCCAGGGAAGGGAAAACAAACCTGGGGGCCCAGGGAAGGGAAAACAAACCTGAGGGCTCAGGGAAGGGAAAACCTTTTTATCTGGCCAATTCCTGGGTATACAAGTCTGATGTCAAAGGAAAGGATATATATACAGTACATTAGTTTTTATAAGAAAATCATCCCCCCAAAATTGGAACAAGTCTGGCACAAAATAGTCTGGATTATAAGGTTCCACTATATATTTCATGGCTTTAATTATTTGTTAATGACAAATGAGAATCAATTTTTATATCCTTCTGTATTAAATGTGTGGAAACTTCAGCTAATACTGTAGGTGTGTGTGCTGGTTGGCATAAATGTCAGTACTGTACTGGTACAGTACAGTATCTGCAGTACCTACTGTACAAGTACAGTACTAGTGTTGCATTTAGTGAAGAAGAGTAAGGAATGCCTTACGCAAACATATCAATTGCCTAATATAATTTCCAGCCCTCATTTATATGCAAAATGAAACAATTTTTTCAATGCAACTAATTTATTGACAAAGGAGTAAATATGTAAACAGGAATAAATAAAAGTGCCCAACACACTATGTAACAACAGGTGAGATAAAGCAACAGAGAGAGAGAGATAGACATACACATCAAAGTAGCAAGATACAAGTAGAATTCAGACCTCTATGGTGCACTGGCTAAACCGAGATCTGATGAACCATATGAACGTATTAGAGGAGGAGGGAAGGCAAAGAAAAGATGCTAGTTATTACAAAGGCCCTCTGTGCATTTAAAAATTTTCCCTTTAAGTTTAATACTGTATGAGCAAATTAATATTATAAGTAATTTTTATAAGATATGCCCAGACACTTATGGTTATTAGTAAATAAATAAAATACTGTTCAGACCGATCATTAAACCCAGCATACCTTCAACAAAATAGTTTGATAAATATCAAACAATAATAAGCACCAGTAATAAATATCACTCCCCTAAAGATGCAATGCAATAGAATACCACTTAAACAGCTTCACAATAAAAAGTACAGTAAAATATTGCATTAATCTATATAATATACTGGAAACAAACTCAGGATAACCAATATAAAAATAATACTTAAACGTAATGAAAACTTTGTTTGAAATTATTAAATTATTGTTAGGCATAGCTGAATGAGCAAATAATTTGCATTTTAAGGATATATGTAACAGATCTAGCCATGAAAATAATCAATGTTATTAAAACATACAGTATAAACTAAATTTTTTACATGAAATAATCAGAATATATTGGGACATACGTAATAATTCATACCACACTTTAACGCTTTGGGACGTTCCACGTCGTGCAGCAGCTTGAGGTCTCCGTCGCTCATCTCGTACACCTGTCCAAATACACCATATTATACATTTATGTCAACTGAGCACAACTACCAAAGCAAAATAATAAATTACATTGCTGGCACTGTGTACTCGTGCTCAAATGGATTAATTGGACCGACTTCCCTTGTTTCATCTTAAATGACGTTCAATCTGGCACAGACAGTCACTTCAAACAATAATAGTCTTTACAAAAATGACTTGGGCACTGATGTTGCCTGTATATTGCAATGAGAAAAAAACTTCGAGTCCAACTAGCATTTAAGGAATGATGTCTGTTCAAGTGGAAGTTTATAGTACAATACCGAGTACATTTTTTTTTTATTCAGGTATACGTACCTGGTAAGATACAAAAGTTGATGGATTTATAGATAGAGCTAGTACATACAATGCCTAAAGCCACTATTACGCAAGCGTTTCGGGCAGGAAAAACATTAAAGACTAAAACTTAATACTAATTGAGATTTGAGTATAAATTGTGTTGAGAAAAAATAAGAAAAGAATGAAAAAAAGGGGGGGGGGAACATGGCAGAAAAAAGCAAAAATACAATTTGGTCAACAAAACAGCATTGTTTAAATAGAAGATTAAACAATCCCAATAGATTATGATTAAACTAGATTATTAGACTGATTATGGATTATTAGATTATATAATAGATTATATATAATAGATTATTAGATAGTAGATTATTATATAGTAGATTATTAGACCAATAGATTATTAGACAGATTATGATTAAACAAGCCCAATATACACAAACAACAAAATAGTGTACAATATAAAACTTTAGACAACTGGATAAATCACAACTGTCAACAGCCCATCCTCCAAAAATGGGGAGGTAAATGTAACAGCACAAGTAAGTGCAATTATGTACTATTCATAGCAGTCAGGAATTGTTCTTATTTTCACTTTGTATTAAACTGTACTGTCAAATATACTGTGAATATTTGAGTTTACCTGAAAACCATGACCTAACCTAAACGTCTTAGTGTTTGAAGATAAGCATCTTATTGCTTCTTAATTACAATTAATACTTAACCTATAGTTATATTGATATTACAGTTTTATAAAACTAATATAACAAACTAAAATATATCAATAAATTGAAGTAACTCGGGATATTTTCAAATTTTGTATAAAGTCTCTATTGTTTAATAAAACTGAAAAAGAAATTCCTGATATTAAAACTTCTATATAGCAAATTGAACTTGAAAACTTCATCCTAAAATTCTGAGTGTCTTAACAGAAAATGAGGAAGAATAAATGGTGAGGTAAATGTAACAGCCCCATAAGTGCAGTTATGTACTATGTATGACAGTAAGGAAATGTACTTATTACACTTAGTAACAGTACTGTACTGAAACAGTACTGTCAGTTAGGAGGATGGGTTGCTGTCAAACAGAATAAAGCAGAAAGTAAGATATTGTACTACTGAATATGATTAAATATGACATCCAATGAAAATTTGTAATGCCAGTTAGACTTAAGTTCGCCGAGGTTTTCCTAGGCCAACGGATGACCTTTCCAAAGGAGAAAACTCGTAACAGATGCTCAACTCAGAGCTACCTATTTACTGCTAGGGAAAGAGAAATGCAAGTTGTAAGACAATGTACCCAAACATCTAGCCCTACACTAAGAAGGGCAGCTAATGTTTATACAAATGTTTTTGAGTTCATGCCCTAAGATAGTTTTCACCCATAGGGTTATAAACCCATGGAACTACCTACTTACTGAAGCTGTAAATACAAAGTGATTCTAGTTTAAAATCCAGGTAGAAAAATCCTCAAGCATGGACGGGACCTTTAACAAGTCGCTGGCTTCGTATCTTCTTTAAGGCCATTAACAGATAGTGGCCTTCAGATAAATTCAGCTAAAAATAGCAAACTTATTGCTATTACTTTATGCCACTTTAAAGAGAGAATAAGTAGCATACAGTACTGCAGTATAAAGTACAGTAGGTGTTTGTTGAGTGGTAGCATGATATATACAAATTATTAAAAGTATATTTATGCAGCAAACATATTTAAAAGAATAAAAAATAATTATAATTCACTTAATGTTATGCATATGCATACAAGTGGTAGGGATGCAGTGGGCTTCACAGTAACTGGGAGAGTGACTGCACACACAGCCTTACCCTTGCTTAGCTCATGGAGAAAATCCTAAGGAAGGGAATCATTCCTCATCTCAACATGAACACTCTATTAAAATCAATGCAACATGGTTTTGTTAAAAATAAGTCTTGCATCACAAACCTGCTCACATTTTGGAAACGATAACTACCTATTCAGAGAAAGGACTTCCAATTGATGTAATATACATGGACTTTGCAAAAGCTTTTGATAAGATACCACAGAAAAGACAAGCAAGGAAAGTACAGGCACATGAAATAAATAGTAGAATAATAGAATAGATAAAACAATGGTTAAAACAAAGAAAGAAAAGGGGTCATCTTAAATGGAACCGAATCTGACTGGAGAAATGTGATGAGTGGGGGTAGCCAGTGCATATATATACATGTACTTATATGAGGTCTCCTTATTCGCCACCATCTTTAGTGATGGGAAGGGGACATGGGAGGGGACAGAGTCTTTAGTGACAAGCTTGTATCACAGGAACAGCAAGCCAGAGGCTTGACAAAGATCTCCCCTCCCCATTATTTGTGACGATATTTCCAGCTGAATTTTAAGGGGTATTGTTTTGGCATTTATGGCTTCATTCCTTTGACACCAGTAGCCCTGGCATCTGAAATGCTCTGTATACTGTATTATCAAACTAGTATTGCCCAAGTCCCAAAAGCTTAAATGCTGTTCATACATAGAAACAATATTTTTATGATTGCAAAGTGTGGAGCATGATTTATGAACTGGTGAATGAATATGCAGACAAAAATAATTCAGTATATAATTTTGGTTATAGGATAGGATATTAAGATAAATTTGATTACATCAAATTTACCTGCTAAGCCCCAAGTCCGGTCCGTCTAATTACCGCAAGCTACCACACGCTACACAAGCTTCACAAAGCTTCCTGGCAATACGTTAGTAATGAATAAATATGATATATTTACTCATTATAATGTTGGTGCTGCATGTACAACACGAAAAAACATAATTTTAATCTGAAAAAGTTTCTTTTTATAAAGAAATTAGACGAAAATAAAAAGCTGGTGATGCCATATCAAGTCGACGAACCAAGCTTCGGTTAGGTTAGGTTTGGTTTGGTTAAATTAGGTTAGGTTAGGTTAGGTCTGCCTAACCTATCATATATATTAATTACTAACGTATTGCCAGGAAGCTTTGTGAAGCTTGTGGTAGCTTGTGGCAATTAGATGGACCCCCAAAAGTCACCACTACACCACAAACCACTGATTCTCAAGGAAGACAATTTTAAGAGATCCTGAGGAAGACTGTGGTGAACTAAAGACAAGCCATAGGTTAGCTTGTCTTCCACCTGTCCTGGTGGAAGTCACTTAAGAGCTGACGACCACCAGGTAAAGCATAAATATCTTACCTGGAGGGCCCCGGTGCCCTGGGGGTGGCTACCAATGGCCACCACCTTCGCCGACCGCGGGATCCATTTCACATCAAAGGCGCTGTAATTGAGGCTCTTCTCAACATATACCAGCACCTGAGGCTTCTCCATGACGGTAGGCTCGAGGGCGTCAGCTCCAGGGGACACCAAGCACGAGGACGTCAGCTCCAGGGGACACCAAGCACGAGGACGTCAGCTCCAGGGGACACCAAGCACGAGGACGACAGCTCCAGGGGACACCAAGCACGAGGACGTCAGCTCCAGGGGACACCAAGCACGAGGGCGTCAGCTCCAGGGGACACCAAGCACGAGGACGTCAGCTCCAGGGGACACCAAGCACGAGGACGTCAGCTCCAGGGGACACCAAGCACGAGGGCGTCAGCTCCAGGGGACACCAAGCACGAGGGCGTCAGCTCCAGGGGACACCAAGCACGAGGGCGTCAGCTCCAGGGGACACCAAGCACGAGGACGTCAGCTCCAGGGGACACCAAGCACGAGGACGTCAGCTCCAGGGGACACCAAGCACGAGGACGTCAGCTCAAGGCTCTGGGGAGTCAAGTCAGCTGGTGTGGGTAAACACGCTGCCACATTGCAGCTGAACCTGTACTCACCTAATTGTATTTGCGGGGTTGAGTTTCAGCGTTTGGGTCCCGCCTTTTAAATTAAACGCAACTGTTCGTTTATGGGGCTAAGGTTAGCGACTGTGGTGTTGTTTTTTGACTGTGTTATTTATTTATTTATAATTTTTCCCTGAGGGGCGAGTTTATTGGCAGCGCCACTCATCCTGTGAGTGTACATGCCGCCATATAGCAGTTAGTTTAGTTCATTTATTATGCACCCCATACCCATCTTGTGGGCGGTAGTGGAAAGGGTTACAGAGGCACATAATGGGCTCAAGGACTGAACCCCACAATTCATTTAGCTAAGCAAGTTACAATCTTGATGAGCTAGTTACAAAATTCAATATAAGTCGTCACATCAACAATGGGTTCGAGATCGACCTCAAGTACAGGTTCTAAATTAAGCAACTGACATATGTGGAGAGCTAGTGTCAAAATTTATATGTTTGTCCTGCACACCGCCCCCATCCAGTGGGCAGCGGTGGATAGGTTACAATCACTCAGTTACTACCTACAGTTAGCAAACTGGGGATATTTGGCTAAATTTCTGGTAGCAGATCATTTTGAATGAAATATTTACACATCGCTGGAACATTGGTTATAGAATTGTCTCTAAATTCACGTATCTTTTCGCACTCCATCACATAGTGACGGAGGGTGTGGGAATAATTTTGTTGACACAGTTTACATTTGGTCAGGTCTACATCGGCAGATAATGAGAATTCCCAGAGATACTTGTAACCGAGTCTAAGCCGAGCAGCAGTAACATCTAGAAGTCTGCTGATTTTATTGGATGATCCATAGATGTGTGGCTCCTCTTGCATGATAGTATGATGATAGATGGAATTACTGGTGTCAATTTCACTTTGCCTCAGATCTACAAGATCTTGTTGAAGTTCTCGGTGTACTGCTGCTCTCAGATTGCTCATTGACAATCCAAGGTTACACTCAACGGCTCCTTTAAAGGCAGATTCTTTGGCTAACTTATCAGCTCTATCATGCATTCGGAGGCCAACATGAGATGGAGACCACATGAAATGGACTCTGTTACCATCCTTAATAATTTTGTTGTATTTGTGTCTAGCTTCGGACACGAGCATGTTACAGTTATGTCTTAAAGAGTTGAGAGCATTTAAGGATGATAAGGAGTCACTTACAATTAATGTATCAAGTTTGGAGACTTGTACACATTTCAGTGCAAGGATCAAGGCAAATAGTTCGGTCTGAAGGGTAGAGGCCCATTGTTTATACGGACTCCCCACTCAAAGTACAAGCCATCGCCCATTGTCAGAACAACTGCCTTCCAGCTGCACCCGTGGTGCGGTGTAGGGAACCATCAGTGTAGCAGCATGTACATAACTCAGGCCTAGTTTAGTTGAGCTGGAACCTGTTGCTCCTTGTTTGTGTTACATCTGACCTT
>WNGS01165339.1:7905883-7925265 GCA_020271785.1 Procambarus virginalis
TTGAAGAAATTATCCAGATCAACATCTCCCATACTGCTCAGTATTTTAAAAGTTTCAATAAGATCCACCCTGTCATGCCTGGTCTGCAGTGTTGTTAGCCCTGTGGCCCTCACCTGTTGCTGATACGAGAATTGACTTGGCTCTGGTAAGATATGTGTTGCCCGGTGTTGCACCTTCTCCAGAGCTGCTGTGTCCTTCTGAAGATGAGGTCTCCTTACTTGGATACAGTAATCCAGGTGGGGACACACCAGAGATGTATACAATTGAATCACTCCTTTTTTTTTTTTTCCTTAGTCGAAGATATGTTTGATCATTCCAAGGGTTTGGTTAATTTTTGTTTGTGTTTTTCTGTTTGTGATTTTGTTTTTTAACTGCTGCTCTTACCTGTTGTACAACTTTCAGTGAGTGGTGGATTTTAACTCCAAGGTACACAGCCTGCCTGTCCCCAAGAAATTATTTTAATATTTAATTACAAGGAATGTTACAGTAATTATATACTAATTATATATATTATTTATATATGTTATATATTATATAGCTACTAATTAACATCCTATATGCACAAGGCACAGCATTTCAGGTACAGTATATAACACATTTTTGGGGAATGCCTGTAAATGTGCTCACCTGTCTTTATGTTCAAGGTATATTAGTTTCTTATGGAAAAATATATAAAGACAAGTAAAAACTTGGTTCAGTCCTTAGGCATCTGGCTCTGTGTAGGCCAAAGGTCATAAGAAGACATAATTATACTTAGATTAGGTGAGTACTTAAGATAGGGTATAGCCAAATCAGTGACAGGCATTCCAACAAAACTTATTTTCCAATTGTTAAAACTGAATGCTTTCTTAGATTAGATTTTCTTACCTAAGGTTGGGTTGACTTTGATTAGATTGGGTAAGGTCAGGTAGATTTTATATTCCATTGGTGACCCTACTTGAGTATGAAGTGATTTGTATTCCACCTAGACTACTCCCTTCAGTTTTGGTCACCATGTTACAAAAAACATTGATTCCTTGAAGAAAATCGAACATAGAATGATCAGATTGATCCCTGATATTGAGGACTACCCTTGTACAAGGAGAGTGTTAAGGGAGCACTTGTCTACATTGCCTGGAGGGGGCAGAAGGCAAGGGGATACGTGGTTGAGGTCTTCCAGTCAGTTCTATGGAAGAACTTCCTGCCCATTGTTTCACACTGGCGCCGGGAATCGAACCCGGGCCACAGGTTTACGTGTCCAGCGTGCTATCCACACAGCCACTGGCACCCCTGTGGATAGCAGGGCGCAACAGAAAACCCTGTTTTTCCACATATAATCGATTGTATGTGGTGATCATGTCTTTCCGAACTGTTGTACTAGTATTTGGTGATCATGTCTCTCCGAACTCTTGTATGTGGTGATCATTTCTCCCTGAACTTTTCTGTCTTCCAGTGACGTGAGGTGCAATTCATGCAGCCTTCTCTCGTAACTCATACCTCTTAGTTCTGGCACTAGGCCAGTGGCATGTTTTTTAACCTTCTCCAGCTTCGTCTTATGAGTGACAAGACAGTGAAGAACAGAGGTGCCAAAGCCACAATCGGAGAACACAGCATGAACATCAGAGGTTCATGATTTTTCATCACCTCCCAGCAAGCATAAGAAATATTGCCAGAACAAATACGGACGTACACACAGAAATCACAATAACGTGCTGCATCAATGAACAAATCCACAAGGGCCGTGACGAGGATTTGAACCTGCGTCCGATCTTACAGGATCCAGTAAGTTCAGTAGAACTTCGGTTTCAACTCTTTTTGACCATGTTGTAGCTCAGTTGATTAAGGCAGTGTTTGGGATGATCTCGGATGTAGGTTCAAATCCTCGTCACGGCCCTTATGGATTTGTTCTTTAAACAAGGGCGTATTGAAGAGAAAACTGGATAGTTTTCTTCAAGAAGTGTTAGACCACTAGGTTGTAGTGAATATGTGGGTCATGCAAAGTTTTTTTTTTATTATTATTATTTTCTATCACAGATGTGGCCACACATTTACAATGCTAACCAGCATATATACATTTTCTTCTGTCCTCCATGGACAGGGTTAGAGATCTGTTAAACATATAGTTCAGGGATTTATTGAACAATCGACCACAGAAGGTGATTCGGTGCTTTTAAAATGCTAAGCTAACCTACATATATAAATACATAGATACACAGATTTACGTATGCCCTACATAAAGTATTCGAAGTGTCATTAATGTGCATTTACAAAGGTGAAATGTAATTCTGATCAGCTCCCTTATGTACTTTATACACATACATATACATACACACACACATATACGTACATATACATATATACATACATATATATATATACACACACATGCATTCACATACGTTTGTCTCTTTTACTCTGACAGGGTGAGATAGCTGACAGAGAAACTAGTGTGCAATTAAGCACTTAATCACTGAAGGTGATTAAGGTGCTTTTACAAGCTCAGGTTATATAATTACATCACATACATACATTGGATAATTGATACATTACATGGTTAATCTTGGGTACAAGTCCAATATATCAAGTGTTCCAGTACTCATATAGTAATTACAGAGTTCAGCATACCTTAACCCAGGGGGGCAAAAGTCGGTCAATATGGGACATTCTACAATATAATGTTCAAGAGAGTGCATGTTTTCTCTTTCACAAAGTTGATACATTGTGTACTCGACATTTGGGTTTTGAGAAAGCTCCCAGATACGTCTATATCCCAGATGTATTCTGGTAACTATAACATCACATTGCCGAGTTTTTGTTCTATTAGTTTCGTATGTGAATGTCTCCTCACGATATCTATCATAATATTTAATGCTACAACTTTCAGGTCTTTGTGAATTTGTTAGGTCGGTGAGATTTTCATTAGATATTTGTTTAAGTATTCTCTTTGCAAAGTAACAGGCTTTTGAACCAAACTCTCACAAGTCAAGCCTAGCCCCAGGCCGGGCTTGAGAAGTTGAAGAACTCCCAGGAACCCACCAAGGTAGGTATGGACTCCATGGTGGAACCATATACTCCAGGAATGGCCTTAAATATGTGGTATACAAGGTTCTAAATGATAAACTTATAAAAAAATTTAAATGCAGTTCTGATGTTAGTCTCACATATGCCACTGATGATGTTCTTTTGATCTGGACTTTTGGAGACAGGTACTGTGTGATATCAACTCCTAGATCTTTCTCTGTCCGTTTCGTGGAGGACTTCGTCTACTAATCAGTATCCTGTGTCTAGCTTCTTGTTCCCTTCATCTAGTTTCATTACCTGACATTTACTTGGGTTGAACATTAGTAGCCATTTGTTGCACCATTCCTTCAGTTTGTCTAGGTCATCTTGTAGCCTCTTGCTATCTTCCTTGGAGTTAATCATCATCAGCAAACATTGAGTGGAACATGTATATTTCCTCTGGGAGATCATTTCCATATACTGTATCAGAAACAGGATAGGTTCGAGGACTGAACCCTGTGGGACTCCACTATTGATGTCTTGCCACTCTGAAACCTCACCCTTTAAAGTGACTTGCTGTCTTCTGTTGCTTAGGTACTCCCTTATCCATTGGAGTACTTTATGTTTTACTCCTGCTTGCATCTCCAACTTATGCACTAGTCTCCTATGAGGTACTGTGTCAGAGGCTTTCTGGTGTCCAAAAATGTGCAGTTTGCCCAGCCCTCTCTTCCCTAATTTATGTCGCCTGGTTGCAGAATTCAATTAATTCTGTGAAACAAAATTTGCTATCCCATTTGTGTATAAGACTAGCCATTATATAACCCTGCCCACCAAACACACGACAAAACTACCGCATTGCTACAACGCTCGAACAAGGTTTAACACCAAACAATTGTAACAGTCAATATAGCAAGTTGTAACAATGTTCTAATATGTCATAAAAAACATTATAAGAAGATGTAACAACTTTATTTCAAGTTGTAACACGGGAAACATAGGAACAGTTATGTTGAGTGTTTGCTGGGTGATACCTGTCTGTACTTCAACATTTATGTACTATGTGATTTGGGCCTTAATATTTGTTAAACCTTGCTAAGTTATGGTATAAATTAATAGCTCAAAATCCCCTAAACCTCTGTCGGAACATAGCGGCCACCTCGCATCTACGATATTCAATATAATACTTTAAATTGTTTCAGGTAATGAAGAAAAACTAAAGGCACAAAGAGGCAGATTGTTTGATAAACTGAAAGGAAAGATACAAGCAAAAAGTTATACTGTGACGTGAGACCATCAGGAACCACCACCAGAATGGTTAGTAGTTGTCATATAATTGTCATATTTCAGTAGTGTGTAATGCTGAATAAGGAAAAAATACCAAGGTAATTCTTGCGACTTATACAGACTGCCAAGATGTGGACCGTCTTGATTATAGTATGTGCATTTACTTTGTGAATTCAGCACTGACCACTTACAGTCAGCACTCGAGCAACTCCCACTTACAGTCAGCACTCGAGCAACTCCCACTTACAGTCAGCACTCGAGCAACTCCCACATACTGACAACACTGTTATAGTTACCTTCACACACGGCATATTATTCCAAGTTACTATATGTAGTGTCCTCAAGGTTTTCACATGTCAATGGTTTGTGTGTATATTTTTAAATTTCCAAACTTAATATCTAATACCTATATCTCTCTTGTCAATTCAGAAGACAATATAGTGCTGTACCATACTGAATATAATTTGCATTTGTGGTGGTTTTGTAACATTTAAATGTGTGTGTGTGCATTTGGTGCGAGGTATCTAGCCTTAGTTGACTGTTATGAAAATAGTTAGTTTCTATAAGTATCCTCATCAGCCCCAGTAAGGGACATTTCAGCTGAAGCTGGTACAACGACAGCTGTATATTTTCCAGGTTCCGCATTCAATCCTTTATTGCCCAAGTGGATGAACACTGTTCCTTTGCCCTGTTCTCGTATCCCAGCTCCTCTTGTATCGTTTCCGAGTGCTTGGCACTTTTACCTGATATGTTTTACTCTTTTGGGTGTTCGATAAATTGTACCATATTGTATTCACAAATATTTTTTTATTTTATATTCTTTGCAATTTTGTTAATTTCAGAATTGAGAAGAAGGAATAGTTGAATTTCCATAAATATAATTTTAACACCTGCCATTTGAATTTAAATTTAAAAAAAATATATATTCAAGTTAAAAATTTGATTACCATTATTTTTCATATTCACCATACATTATTCAGAACTTGCACAGAACTCATATTCAGAACTGAACTCTGAATATTCCTGTGTGGTTTTTATTTGTAACTGCTCTCCACCTTCATAAGGTTTTGAGGATTACATGTGATCATATGTATTCTTGGATTTACTTATACATTAACTACCAGGTGTATTCTACTCTGATTTTATATTTGTCATTACTGTACCGTAAAATCATTTGCAAAGTATTGCATTTTATTATAGTATATGTAATGCTGTTAGTTGTCAGGAATGTAATTGTGGGGTGTTCATTTTTCTCAACCAGTTCAGCTTCAATATGTTTGGAGAGCCGCTGCAGCCACGGCCTTTCAACACCCACTACCGCTGCTACTCTGTCTCCATGTTCCCCGGAGACAAGCAGGCTGTGGAGAATGGTGGCAAAAGTAAGTGTGAAATTTAGTCAACGTTTATGAAACAAATATCAGTTGGCACTTAGCAAATTGCATCTTAATGAGCTTATTTATAGTTTACCTGGATATTATAGTTACCAGCACAGTATGCCTTTTGAAGCATAATAATTTCTGTAGTTCATTCCCTTATACTAATCAGTCATTCAGTTAATAAATTTATCCATAAAGTGGTCAATTATTAAATTTGTGGAGATTTTGTGTTTGAAAGTACACATATATGTATTGTATACAATGCTAACAAAAGTGGCTGCTTCTTCAAATTTTCTACATCTTGGGATTAATATAAATGTTGTCCAGCATATATTTGAATTTGTCCACTTATCAGACGATTAAAGAGGGGGAATAATTTTTCTTTGCACATTGACATGCAATTATACTTGCTCGTCATCATAATTGTTCTCGTATTTATGATTTCACATTATTATACAGTGCTTCTATTTCTGTTTTCAGTTATTATGCCCCCTTCAGCTTTGGATGTCCTAACACGACTTAATATTGTGTACCCAATGCTATTTAAGCTTACAAACCAACGGGCAAATAGACACACGCATTGTGGAGTACTGGAGTTTGTGGCAGATGAAGGAAAAGTGTATATTCCATATTGGGTAAGTTATTTCTTAAGGTTATTGTCTATTGTATAAGCTTAGAAGCTATAACTTTCTAAGTACGATCATCTTGTGCATTGCAGTCATCAAATGATGATATACAGTTTGTGTCACTGTTTGAATAGCAGTGTAGCCCATATGGTTCCAGTATCTCATTGGTGTCTCCAAACTGTTATGAGAGATGCCACAATATAATGTAGAGCCAGGCATACTTCAAGTCCTGGCTCTCTCGTCTTGCATGATTTTAGCACTTATCGAGGCTTGCATAACACTGTATGTTAAAGATATTGAATATCATTTTTGTTTTAGCATATAGATTCCTTACTTTTGAATATATTTCATATCAACTGTTGCTGCCAACAGTATTTATGTTTTGTACTATTAGTTTTGTAGTCCCCCCCCCCAAAAAAAAAAATCGAACATTCCTAGATTAGCAATTTCATATACATACCATATTAGGACTAAGATAATGTATCTTATGGGTGGCCTAGGATTATTTGGACAGATTGGGTTAAGTTGTTTACTTTTCCAGTATTTCAGTGTCATTTGGGCGAATTTAATAATACAAAAGTGATCTTTTTGGGGTACAATGGTCCATTTTTATACATTTGGCCAAATAGTTGCTACAAGTACTATCATTTTAGGAGGATTGAGTGACCCTTTTGTCCAAGTTCATGAGAGCAAATTAAGAGCTACAAAAAATAAAACGGCTGAATGTTAACATATATATCAAGCTGGAAGAAGACATGAGTGTAACTTTAACCCTTAAACCGCACAAAACATTATATAATTGTGCAAGTTTCAGAAACTGATGTTATGTCCAAACACTTTGTTGAAACATCAGTTTCAGAAACTGATATGTCCACAAATTTTTGGTGCATAATCAACTAGGCAAATACTCCAACTTTGTCTAAATGATAACCAACGTAACTTTAAAAACAAGAAAATAATTTTTTTTTAAATTTAATATTGAAAACTTCATATTTCAACTTTGATCTTTTAAGGGTCGGGAACAATTTCATAAGTATTTCCCCATCCATGTATTTAAAAGCAATTCTAAAATTGAAAAGTGTAGCATAGGCTCCATGTACAATGTTATTTGTGATCCTCAGGTGACAGTTTTGTATCTAGAACCACCCCTAGATCTTTCTTAATTAGAATTCTTTATACTGTAGCATTTTCACATTTGTAGGTTGTGTGTGGCCTATTTTCTCTTATTCACAATCCATGTGACATTTCATCACATTAAATTCCATTTGCCAAGTTGTTGTTCCATACACTTATTTTGTCCAGGTCTTCTTCAAAGGGCATGGCAATTGTGTAAGTTTTCTGGTCTTCCCTAGTATCTTAGCATCATGAGCAAAGTTGCTAAGATCTATAGACCCATCTCTAGATAGGTCTATAGATTGTCACCATTTTCAGTTCAAACTAGGTTTTCCCAAAAATGCAGCTATTTTTTTATTCTATTTAGAATGTTTATAACATTAATTTGATGTAGGGATGTAGTGACTCCACTACCCACTACTCGTTGGTGTAAACTCCTACATTCCCTGTGATATTGAAGGCTGGGTCAGAGATACATCTGCCACAAAAGTAAAATTGGTAAATGGCAAAATGATAATGGTGCAAAAGGCTTTGTTATAATATTTGATGGTTGAATGTGATACATTTTTGGGGGGAATTGAAAATATTCTATTCCATATACAGTATTGATTTGTATTTTTCTTTGACAGATGATGAGGAATCTTCTCTTGGATGAAGGCGATCTTGTGCATATTGAATCTCAGTCTTTGCCTGTTGCTACTTTCTCCAAGTTTGAACCTCAAAGTGTGGAATTTCTTGATATAACAAATCCTAAGGCTGTCTTGGAAAATGCCCTGCGCAATTTTGCATGCTTAACCTTGGACGACGTGATTGCTCTCAACTATAATGACAGAATATACGAGATGCGAGTTCTAGAAGTAAAGCCGGGCAATGCTGTTAGCATCATTGAGTGTGATATGAATGTAGAGTTTGCCCCTCCAGTTGGCTATCAGGAGCCAGAGAGAATGGATAGTGCAGCAGCTATGCCTGAAGATGACAAAGAAGAGATGATTCCTGAACCCACAGGATTTTATTCGTTCCAAGGCTCAGGAAACAGATTGGATGGTAAAAAGAAAAACCTCGAGTTGCCTCAAGAAGAACTGTTAAAGAGGCTTCCACGGCAGCGAGGAATTCCTGACTATGATTATGAAGTTGGGTTAATAAAATTCTGGAGAAAAGCCACTAAAACAAATGATGTTGAGACAAAAGTTGAAGAACAAGAGGAATTCGAGTCTTTCCAGGGTAAAGGCACTTCCTTACGAGAAGCTAAAACTAGAAAATAATATGTAATTATTAGTGTAGTCATTATACTATTATGACCAATTGCTTATTCTTGCATACTGTATCTTTATACGAGACTATGCTTGAGAAACATTTAAAATAAATTTACGTTGACTATTCTTTATTCATTACATAGACTTCTTGTCGTAAGGTTCCAAGTGTTTACTTTGAGAGACTTTCATTCGATATCAGAAAATTTTAACTTGATTCATATACTGTACTGTAGTTCGTCACTATCCATTACCTTTTTTTACAATCTCTGGCACATGATGTATTGTACAATTCATGCAGGGTTACCTTTTGTTATGCTAACTTCTGAGTGAAGTGACAACACTCTAGACATGTTAAGGTGTTAAGCTATGTTAATCCAGAAGAAAAGTGTCAAACCCCTCTCAAGCATCACCATTTATAAGCTGACCAAGATAAATGCAAACATCGCAATTTACAGGAAGTCGCTCTTCCTTGACCAAACCACATACTAGAAAGTGAAGGGACGACGACGTTTTAGTCCGTCCTGTACCATTCTCAAGTCATGATTGTCATGATTGTCAATCATGACAATCGACTTGAGAATGGTCCAGGACGGACCGAAACATCGTCGTCCCTTCACTTTCTAGTGTGTGGTTTGGTCAACATATTTCAGTCACATTATTGTGACTCCTCGTCCGCTCTTCCTTTTCCATGCAGCTGTTTTGTGCATCAAGAATGTTAGCTCAATGCGGCTACCTTTAATTCTTATTATTTGGTACTGGTATTTTTAAAGTACTCTATTATATATTAAAACTAATTGCACAAATTATATGAAAATCACTTTCAAAATTATGACGTGCTAACATATTCCTCCTCCTCTCACATTTCTATTTGCCTTACTCTATGAATTTCCAACTTATTATCTCTGAAAATGATTAATTTAATATTTACACATCCAATACATGAGTTGTCTGTTGTAACTGACAAATCATTTATGTTCCATGTGACAATCGCCAACTCTCTTAACATTACAATATAATGTTCAAAAGAAAAGACTGCTCACAGTTACCTTATCAACTTGAATATAATGTTTCACCTTCATATAAATATAGTATATTGTGTTTGCCTCATTCATTTGGGTTTCTTGCTCTTCACCCCCTTCCTGTCCAGCTCGTTGCTGCCATGTGGGGGCAGGGTGTCGGCTGCTGGAGTGTGATGCTCCTTAGGGTGGTCCCCTGTCCTTTTGTAGCCTTCTGCTCCTGCTGCTGTCCTCACACATTTTGCTGGACGCCTTTTCCTTTTCCCTCTGTTTCGTTTTTCTTCCCCCTCTTCTCCTTTCTCATTGTCATTCCCCGCCGACCTTTTGTCTGTTTTGATTCTTCTTTCGGCCTTCTTTTATTTTGACGTCCGGATGTTTGGGGAGGTACACTCTTGCACTCTTAGAACTGTAGTACCCAACGTCTCGAACGAGGGGGACCCTTTTATTGTCGATCCTCCTTTCGTCACTGAACCCAATCGCGACGGACTGACGGTTCTTAATGTGGCGTTTGTGGGGCGTATACTCACGATGCATCCCTGGGGGCCCCGGCATGATTGGCGATAACTTCTTATTGGGTGTCCTGCCTCTAATTGTGGCTCCATGGTGGGTGTGGGGGCACATTCGTGACATGAATGAAAGTTACATGAAAGACACATGAAAGTCTTTCCTCGTTTTTATGGCAGATAATGTTTCCCTTGTACCTTCTCAGGCTCGTGGGGTGGGCGACCAAGCCCCCGAGTCAGACTGTGTTGGAAGACCAGGCCATGTAGCCCCTGCTACATTGGGCCCCGACCTTGCTCCTCCTTTGACCCTCCTGACTTATATTATTCTTGCTCTTGCCAGATGCTCCGTTCAGGAGTACATTCCCTCTCCTAGACTTTGCAATAAGTGTTGGAAGTTTGGGCACGGTGTCCTCAAGTGCACAAGTACTGTGTATGTCCCATGTGCACTTCTCCCCAGGCTCGCTGCCTCAGTTGCGGTGAGGCCCACCCTACCTTCTCACGCTTGTGTATACACTGTACACAACAAACTCGAGGAAGCCGTCCTCGACTTTAAACACCGTGATCGTCTGACTTTTCCTGAAGCAAGATGCCAAGCTCGTCATCTCACCCCTTTCGTGGGTGTATCCTACGCTCGCTTGTTGCGTTCTACCTCTCCTCGTCCTTCCCACCTTCCTCAGTCTCACAACCGTATCCAGGCCTTGGACCTGACCACGCTCTCCACCTCCTCCCCTATTCCTTTGCTTCCTGTCCCGAAAGGTCTCCCTCCTGGTTCTCCACCTGGAGTTTCCCCCCTTCCTGCCCAGTCCACCGTGTCTCCTACGTCTTCTTTCCCATCTCCCCCCACTCTTTCTTCCCAACCTTCCCCCCAATCTCTTGACCCTCCACGCCGCCTGTCTGTCCAGGCTGATGTCCATCCTCCTTCCAGCAATCTTCGTGTTGTCTGCTCCCGTTCCTCTTCTCCTGGTGAGACCATTGAGTTTGTCGCCCGGTACGTTGTTACTGGAACGCCTGTCTCTTCGTGTCAGAAACGTAAGCCTGGCTCCTCTCCTTCTTCCTCCCCAGCAGGTAAGAAGGTATCGCTTTCTTCCTCGCCCCCTCCCTCTGACTCTTTATCACTACGTCCCCTCCCATTTTAGTGGTCGGGCCCCCTGTCCCAGATATGGAGGTTTCTTTCGCCCCCGATTCCCTCTCGGTTGCTCCCCTTGCTGAGGTGCACTCCCTGATTTCTGCCTCCCCCCCCTTTTCCAGCTGTCCTTGACTACCCCTCTCGGTTGTCTCCTCTTCCTCCGGACCCCGTCAGTCCGCCTCTGGTCTGTCCTCCCGCTCCCTTCCCTCCATCCTTGCTAAGTTTACCCATGCCCCCTAACCCTGCTCCTGCTCCTGCTCCTGACCCTGAGATTCTGTAATAAACTGTGTTCTTTACCTTTGTTTCTTTATTGTTCTCTGTTACTGTCCTTTCTTTCTGATAATGTCTATTCTTCAGTGGAATATTCATGGATTTTATGCCAACTTCCATGAACTCCAACTTCTAATTACACAGTTTTCACCACTTTGTGTTTGTCTCCAGGAACCAATGCTTGGTGCTCGTTCCGGTCACTTTCGTGGTTATTCCTTTCTCCCCCCCCCCCCCAGCTCTTGCTTGGGCCCATAACTCTACTGCTCTCTTAATTCGTTCTGATATTCCCTTCGTCCCCCTACTTCTTCCGTCACCTATCCATTGTTCTGCTGCTCGTGTTTTTGTGGGTAAATGGTATACAGTCTGTTACATTTATCTCCCCCCAAATGTCCCGCTTTCCCTTCCTGATCTTAAGCACCTCCTGGACTCCTTGCCAGAGCCGGTGCTCCTTTTGGGTAATTTCAACTGTCAACATACCTTCTGGGGTGATGTTCTGACAAACACCCGAGGCCGTCTTCTCGAACCGTTCGTCCTCGCTTTTTCTCTATCTCTTCTGAATTCTGGTGAGCCCACTCATGTGGACTCTTGGACTCGCACCCTTTCCTGTCTTGATCTTTCTCTCTGCTCGTCGTCCCTTTACTTAGATTTCACATGGCGGGTTCTTGATGACCTCCATAACAGTGATTATTTCCCCATCCCCGTTTCCTTTTTCTCTCTCCACCCTCCTCTCTCCTTCCCTAGGTGGCAGTTTGCTAAGGCTGACTGGAGCCTATTCGTGCTACTCTCTCTGACCTCTCCTCTCTGCCTCTTCCTCGCCCCTCCTCCTTTTTTATGACACTGCCCTCCGCTCTGTTCCTCGCTCTTCCTCCCCAGGCACGGGAAGTGCGTTCCCTGGTGGAATGTGGACTGTGCTTGGGCTGTCCGCTGTAAGCATGCAGCCTGGAAGAAACACCGCCGCCGGCAGACGGCAGATTCTTTTATTTTGTTTCGGAAGGCAAGTGCAGTGGCCCGTAGGACCATCCGTACAGCTAAACGTGAGAGTTGGAAATCTTATGTTTCCACCATTATGTCTGATACTCTGCGGCAGATCTGGAAGAAGATCCACAAGATTGCAGGCAAGTTCGTTCCAGATGTCTCACCGGTTCTCCACCTCCGTGGTACTCTTGCGGTGGACCCAGTGACAATCACGACCAAACTGGGTTCCCACTTTTCTACTGTTAGCTCTGGTTCTCATCTTCCTCAATCTTTCCTTCTTTGTAAACCTAATCTTGAATCTTATCCTTTAGATTTCCACACTCATTTCCGCCTTCCCTTTAACGATTCTTTCTCTTTCTGAACTTCAGTCTGCCCTGGATCTACAGCAGCGGGCTCGGATGACGTTCATTATGAGAAGCTTCGCCATCTTCCTCTATGCACGTCTCAGTATTTACTTAGTCTGTATAACCAGGTTTGGGAGTCGTCATCTGTCCCTGAGGACTGGCTTGATGCCGTTGTACTCCCTATTTGGAAACCAGGGTCTCTCAGTACGTCTCATAAGGACTTCCGCCCTATTGCTCTCACGAGTTGTGTCTGCAAGCTCTTTGAGTGTATGGTAAATGTCCGTCTGATGTGGTTCTTGGAACACCATCGCCACCTCTCTCCTTCTCAATTTGGTTTTCGCAAGTGCCGCAGCGCGACTGATATCCTGGTGAACTTGGAGGTCTATATTCATACTGTTTTTGCTGCGAAGACCTCTGTTGTTGCTGTCCTTTTTGACCTGGAAAAAGGCTTATGACATGACTTGGAGATACCATATTCTGTCCCAACTTCGTTCTTTTGGCCTTCGTGGTAATCTCCCTCTCTTCCTTCAAAGCTTTCTCTCTCACCATACCTTTCGAGTCAGGCTTGGTACCACTCTCTGCCTCTCTTTGGCAGTATGAAGGTGTACCCCAAGGTAGTCTTCTGATCACTACTCTTTTTTTTTCTGGTTACGGTCAATGGTCTTCTTTTGTCCCTTCCTTCTGGCATCTTCTCCGCTCTTTATGTTGACGATCTTACTCTTTGCTGTCAAGGTGATGATTCGCCTCTCCTTCAACGGCGGCTTCAACTTTCAATTGATGCCGTGTCATCTTGGGCCACCAATCATGGCTTCAAGTTCTCTACTATTAAGACTTGTGCCATGACTTTTACTCAGAAGCGGGTCGTTCTTTGTTCCTCTTTGTCACTTTATGGTCATCCCCTTGAGTACAAAGATTTTGCAAAGCTTTTGGGGTTATTCTTTGACACTCGTTTGTCTTGGTCGCCCCATATCTCTTACCTCCGTGTTGAATGCTCTAAAGCCCTTAAACCTACTTAAGGTTTTGTCCCATACTTCTTGGTGAGCGGATAGGCGCACGCTCCTCTTTTTGCATTCCTCTCTCGTCCTGTCTAAACTGGATTATGGTTGCCCTGCTTACTCTTCTGCTTCTCCTACTCTTCGCCGTCTTGATCCTTTGCACGATACTGGGTTGCGCCTCGGCTCTGGTGCTTTTCGTTCAACTCCTGCCCTCAGCTTGTATGCTGACACTGGCTTCCTGTCTCTCCAGGACCGCTGTGATCGCTTCAGTCTTCGCTATCTTGTGTGATTCTTACAGCATCCTCACTCCGCCTCTATCGTGCTTTGACTTTTACCCCTGGCAAGGTCCCTGGAATACGATCCCCTGCCGCGAAGAATCGTCACCACCTTTCTCGTTCTGTCCGTTTGTCCTCGCTTATAAGATTCTCTTTCGGTTCGTATTACCAATGTTTCTCCTCATATTGTTCCATCCTTGCCCCCGTGGAGGGTCCCCCTTTCGAAATTTTGTACTTCTCTGACCCGCATCATTAAAGCTTTTACCCCTCCTACATTCTGAAACGCCTCTTCCTTGAGCACTTTCTTCTCACTCCCACTCCGTTCCCCGTCTCCCCGATGGGTCTAAGTCTGCTGACGGTGTGGGCTACTGTTATTTTTCCTGACACACTTATGTTTGTCCCCTTCCCCGGAGGCTAGCATCTTCACAGCAGAACTTTATGCTATTCTCTCTGCTCTTCGTCTCCTGCTTTCCAGGGTCAATCCTCCTTGTGGTGGTAGTTCACTTCATAGTGCCCTCATGGCTTTAGGTCCTTTAATCCGTCCACCCGGTGGTCATCGAGATCCACATTGGCTGTTTCTTATCTCCAGTAAATTTAAGTCGGTTGNTGGTTTTTGTACTGTTTTGCTATGGGCCTTACTGATTTGTTTATATTTTTTGCTGACTGTGTTTACTTTTTGTTCTGTGTTTTCTGTACATTTTTGAGTTTGTACTTTGTTATGCTGTGCTGTCGGCCCTTCTGGCTGATGGGGTTTGTTCTCTGTGGTTTCTACTGTGTTTCTTTGTTTTTATTGTATTTAATTCGCATGCTTGCATGTAAAAATAAAAATAAAAAAAAAAAAAAAACTTACGGGCTATTCATGCCCCTGCTACCTTTCGCGTGACTTAATCTTTATCAATCAATCAATCTATGCCAACAATTATGTATGCATATAATCTAATAAATATTCGAGATAAAGAAAATTAATACATTAAATTTAAATTTTTTAAATTTTGCCCCGAGGGGCGAGTTTATTGGGCAGCATCACTCAACTTGTGAGTGGACATACCGCCATAGCAGAATGTACAACACTCCCCAATAGGAAGAAAACCCGCTGGGTTGTTCATCCTGTCACTTGTACCCAGACATAGCTGGGACTTATTTAACTGTCTCAAGTGAACAGCTCCTCAAACAAGAAGATTAACATCTATCAACCCTTAAAAGCTTACATTATCTTGCGGGTGCAAAATGGGGGAATCTTTTAAGAACACTATCAATATTTGACAAATAGTGTTTTCCTAACTCAAACAATGTGGGGTTTATTATTCTACACATACTTCTGATATCTCTCAGGTGTTCACACCACGTAGATAGTGGTCAAGGTGGTGTCCATCACTCTCACCACAGATTCTGCAATTTCGCTGATCAACTGTTGTTTCCATTCCATATCTCCATGGATATTTGTATCCAAGACGGATTCTCGCTATTACTGATTCTCTCCCTCGTCCTCCTCTTCGGCCATAATGACTGGAATTGCCAGCTGCAACCATGTTGTTCCATCGTACAGATTCACTGGTTTGTGCTTCTATCCTCCTTTCCTCAGTTACCTTGTCACGGTGATGTTGCCTGACAATACCTCTAATTTGTAGTTGAGTCTTGGGTATGAAGTATTCAATATGGTCTCCTTCTGCGCCTTCAGCAGCCAGCACATCTGCTCATTCATATTCCAACATGGGAGGGGATCCACAGAAACTTGATGACTCTTCCCTGATTGGTAAGTACTCTCACAGCTCTCTTAATTTCAGCGACTATTGCAAGATTTTCTGCCCGATTTTTACTTAGGCTTTGCAGTGCTGCTTTGGAATCGGTGTAAATCACTGCACCATTAGTGTTCCGTTCAAGAAACCTTAACGCCATAACAATGGCAGTTAGCTCTGCTTGCGTTGAAGAGGCATAGTTCTCAATACGGGCTTTTTCTTCATTTCTGCGTTGGAAAGTATTATCCTTGATTACCGTGTATGCTGCACCAGCCCTGCCATTGACAGGATTAGATGACCCGTCAGTGTAGATTTGTTCTAGTTCATCTCTGGCTTCTATATAAATTTCCTCGAGATACTTGTGCCTCATTTCTTGTGGTAACATGTTGGATTTTTTCATTGCCATTTCATTGATGATAATCTTGCATGAGTCATCCTCCCAGGGAGGTAACCTCTCTACAGGCAGGAGCTCACGGGCTTGTTCAAGCAGGTGAAGTTCTTCGAGGTAGCAGACTGATCTGTGATGCCATTTTTTACTTCTCCTGTTTCCCCCTGAAAGTAGCACAGAACTCAGTTTTTTCTTAGCAATATCATTGTAATGGGGATCTCTGGCTATCCTAATTGCAAGCGTAGCATTCATCTCCTTAATTCTGCTTTTAACACTGGGGAGGGACAACTCCTCTCGTAGATTAGACGTTTTGGCAGTTCTTGGAACTCCAAGAATGATTGTCATGGCTTCATTTTGAATGCTTTCAAGCCTTTTCATATCGCTTTGGGAGTAGGTGCACAGAACTGGTGCGGCATAGTCTATGACGGAGCGCACATAGGCTGTGTACATCATTTTAAGCACGGCAATAGAGGCTCCATGCCCATTCCAGGTCATAGCTTTCAGTGCCCTGAGTCGACCTTTGCGTGTTCCTATGAGTTGATTGAGCTCCTCTTTCTTCCCCTTGTTAGAGCCGACAGTGACGCCAAGGTACCGACAGTGGTCAACCCATTTTTCTTTTGTGAAGCTGACTGCCGTCCCGTCCCAAGTGCTCTTGACGTTGTTGTTATAGATTCAACTACTGGGAACAAAATGTTCCAAGTAGCACGGGCTATGGAGAGCCCGTAGTGGACTTACTTGGCACAGAAGTGGGGCTGTAACTTTTGTACGTGCTCCTGCTTCCCTACAAACGCTGCGTGTACTAGTGGCTTTACAAGATTGTAAATACCATGCTATATGTATCCTCACAAACCCAATGTACTTTCTTGTATATAAATAAATAAATAATTTATTTAGTTTAGTTCATTTATTATGCACCCCATACCCATCTTGTGGGCGGTAGTGGAAAGGGTCACAGAGGCACATAATGGGCTCAGGGACTGAACCCCACAATGCATTTAGCTAAGCAAGTTACAATCTTTATGAGCTAGTTACAAAATTCAGTATAAGTCGTCACATCAACAATGGGTTTGAGATCGACCACAAGTACAGTTTCTAAATTAAGCAACTGATTTTTCTCTTGCAATGTATTTGTTATCATTTATTAATTCTGATAGAAATTACCTACTTAAAATTATCTGTTAGATTAAGGACCTGCCCGAAACGCTGCGCGTACTAGTGGTTTTACAAGATTGTTAATACTGTACTATTCAATGTATTCTCACAAACCCAATGTTCCTTCTTGTATATATAAATAAATAAATAAATAAATAAATAAATAAATAAATAAATAAATATGCGGAGAGCTAGTGTCACAATTGATATGTTGATTTTGATTTTTTTTTGTTTGTCTTGCACACCGCTCCCCATCCAGTGGGCAGCGGTGGATAGGTTACAATCACTCAGTTACTACCTACACCAGAAATTTTAGCCAAATAAATAAATAAATAAATAAATACATGAATAAATAAATAAATATATAGGTGTCATGGCTTGGTGCTTTCTCCTCACAGTTCCCTTCCGTTGTTTACCTGCGAGGCCGCGTTCGAGTCCCGAGTACCGAGTGAGGACTCGTCACCTGTGTGGCCTTAGTGTCTAATATTCCTCTCTGCTCTCTATATAGACCGTCTTCCAGGAAACATTCTAAAAGCTTTTGATCTAATAAGCCCTGACGTGGACTACATTAAGGATTATTTAGCAGTGTTGATAATCTATAACATTGGGAATATATATATATATATACTATAACAATAGTGTTTAATAAGTATTAGAGAAGATGAAAGAGATGGTTGTAAAGGTATGAGTGTTAGCCTTGTGTGTGTGTGTGTAGCATCACGTGAGGTATGTGAATTTCGGGTATTTCGGGTATTTCTGCCCGAAACGCATTGCGTAATAGTGGCTTTAGGCATTGTATGTACTAGCTCTATCTATAAATCGATCCATTAATGTAACATCCCTTGTATGTATGTACCTTACCTGAATAAACATATTTATATTTATTTATTAATGAACGCGGCCATGTTGTTGTGGTGAGGTGCCCCCGTCCTGCTCCTCCTCCACCACCACCGCCTCCATTATCTCCCCACTATTACACTCCTACCTTACTTCCTGGCCTAGTGAACCTGAGGGGAAGACACTTGGTGACACTCAGGTACACGCTACAACTGCCTTAATAGTGCACCCAGGCCCTCAAGGGTGTTAGAAACGCTTGGCTAAGGTCCGTCTTAATTACAAGCTACCACAAGCTTCCTGGTAATACGTTAGTAATGAATAAATATGATATATTTACTCATTATAATGTTGGTGCTGAATGTACAACACGGAAAAAAACATAATTTTAATTTGAAAAAGCATCTTTTTATAAAGAAATTAGACGAAAATAAAGAGCTGGTGACGCCAAATCAAGTCGACGATACAAGCGTCGGTTAGATTAGGTTAGGTCAACCTAACCTATCATATTTATTCATTACTAATGTATTGCCAGGAAGCTTTGTGAAGCTTGTGTAGTTTGTGGTAGCTTGTGGTAATTAGACAGACCGTTGGCTATGTTACTATTGCCTAATGCCTCTGTTCACCTGGAACTTGGTACCAGGAGTTAGTCAGCTAGTTGTGTGGTTGCATCCTGGGGAGGGGTCAGCAGGTCGAATTTGTGGGGGAGGACTCTATATAAGGCTAACATGTGTATATATGTGAGGATCACAAACACACAGTGACCTCGACTAGACTCTAGGACAGGAAGCTGGCGGCTTGTCAAAGGTCCCTCTATTTGATCAGATGATTTTGCCAGCTGAATTTTTATAATTCAATAGAGTTTTGGCATCTATGACTTCGGCAGGTAGGCAGTTCAATGGGTTTATAACCTGCCCGAAATGCTGTGTGTGTGTTAGTGGCTGTGCAAGAAGGTAAAAATACCAGTCTTGTGTAATCTCGCAATTCCATCGTATCTTCTTGTGAATAAAATGTATTATTTTTTTATTATTATTGTGGGTGAAAAAGCATCTCCAGTTCAGTCCTGCATTGTGGTTGGTTGAGCTGGAACCTGTTGCTCCTTGTTTGTGTTACATCTGACCTTTTGAAGAAATTATC
>WNGS01165339.1:7940517-7985678 GCA_020271785.1 Procambarus virginalis
TCTAATAGGGTTTTGAAATGGTCAAAAGATTGGTAGATGCAGTTTAATGCTAATAAATGTAAAGTTCTGAGGCTAGGCTAGGTAATGATGATAAGAATTACAAGATACGAGCTTGATGGTGTTGAGATTGCGAAGTCGGATTGCAAAAGGGATCTGGGAGTTATGAATAGCAAGAATTTAAAACGAAAGGATCAATGCATGAATGTTCGTAATAAGGCAAATAGGACACTGGGATTTATTAATCGAAGTGTTAGTAACAAGACACCTGGTGTGTTGTTCTTCAGCTATATTATCTCTGGTTAGGCCCCATTTAGATTATGCAGTTCAGATTTGGTCGCCATACTAATAGAATGGATATAAATTCACTTGAACGTGTCCAGCGTAGGATGACTAAGTTAATTCCCCTAATTAGAAATCTTTCATATGAAGAAAGATTAACAAAGCTTAACTTGCATTCACTGGAAAGGTGAAGAATTAGGGGTGACATGATAGAGGTATACAAGTGGATGAATGGACATAACAAAGGGGATATTAATAGGGTATTAAAATTATCAATACAAGACAGAACACGAAACAATGGGTATAAATTGAATAAGTTTAGATTTAGGAAAGACTTGGGTAAATACTGGTTCGGTAACAGGGTTGTTGATTTGTGGAACCAATTACCGCATAACATGGTGGAGGTGGGGTCCCTCGATTGTTTCAAGCGTGGGTTGGACATGTATATGAGTGGGATTAGGTGGTTATAGATAGGAGCTGCCTCGTATGGGCCAATAGGCCTTCTGCAGTTTCCTTTATTCTTATGTAGTTCACAGCACAGCTGTTCAGCTTGTGACCACAGCATCTCCTAAAAGTATCAATATATATATATATATGTACATGCTATTATTTAGCGATGATAGTATTACAGAAGATCCCTAACTGTGATAAAAATGACCAGGAATCTGATAATAGCAGGCTTGTGGTGATAATTAGTACTGTAGTGGGAGGAGTAATCTTGGTGGGGAGGGAGGTAGCGTTGTCTGCTGACTGTGTGTGACCACCTTTTACTGTCTGGACTCGCTATACGAGCTTAGTGGTTTGCTATGGTGAACACAAATGAAGATACTGTACTTTTATATAACGTGTGTGTATATAGTGTAATAACAGCAAAAGGAATATGTTGGGAGCAGCCATTTTGGCGAGGAAGGTGGCGTTATCTGCATGACATGTCATGTGTACTGGTGGCCACTATGGTCTTTGGGCACTAAATACCATCTTATTTGTACAGGTATGGTGAATAAAACATGTAGATACCTATATATAATGTGTGTATATAGGATAATAGTACCACAAATAGTATTGTTGGAGGGAGAAATATTAGTGTGTCTGGCCTTGAACCAGTGAGGGAGGCAGCCACCAGCTGACTGTGTGTGTAGCAACATCTCTCATTGCCTGAACTCACCATACAAGCTTAGATGTACAGTTATGGTGAACATTACACGTAGATACTTATATACAATGTCTGTATATTGTGAATAAAAGCAAAAACAGTAGGTTGGAAGGAGAATGTTGGCTAGTGAGGGAGTGGCGGCCGGTGGCTGGCTGACTGGTGTGTGGCGGCCACTCTTCGTTGCTTTTTGACTCGCAATACCAACTTAGTGGTTCGTTATGGTAACCAAAACATGCAGATACTTATATATAACCTGTGTGTATATAGTGTAATAACAGCAAAACTATTTGCTTATTGCTTTATGAACATAACTGATTCACTAATATGCACCCCATAATTTTGAGTACGGCAATGGTTCACACAATTTATTATATAAATATATCACACTACACACTATTGAATAATATTACTGCAAAAAACTAAGAAAAAATCAGAAACATTGAAATAATTAGGTAATATCTTTGTGGCAACTCCTGTCTGACAGCTGGGGCAGGGCAGAGCTGACCTCGTCTGGCGCCTGCTCTGTCAACGCCTCTTTTTTTCTTTTTTTTTTTTTTTTTGGCCAGACCTCCCTGCCCTATTGTGGCCAAAATATGCCACTTAGGATCTTTTTTTTCCCATGATCAGGTAACACAAATGAACACTTTTATAAGATGAAAGAATTTTTTGGATTTTTGTTGTTGCGCCTGGCGGTGTTGCAGGCCAAAAAGCCCTTAGCGGTTTAAGGGTTAATTGCTAAGATATGCAAGTCAATGGGCATATGCACAGTTTTTTTTTTTTTATAAAGCAGAAAAAATGTTCCAAAATAAACTAATGCCATATTAACTTGTGTTAAAACTCACTTGCACCAAGTATAGAAGAGTAGCTGGCAGCAACTTTGCCAGCCACAACTTCCCAGGGAAGAGCAGCCTTCTTATCCGTGATGAAAGCGTTGCGGATGATTCTGGAGATTTCTGGCAATCTGGACAGCATCTCCAACTCCTTATTCTCAGTACTGCTTCTAGTCATGCCTCGGGCACTCTTTGCTGCTTCTCTAGCGCGAATCTTAGGAGAAAAGTATTTTTTTCAAGACACTTGAGAAATACCTTCACAAAGAAATACACAAGACATAAAAGCCAAAAATTTAAAATACAAAACATTAAAAGAGGTTGAGTATATTCTAGTGAGATAATTCACTTTAATAAGACTCTTTTAAGATGTCACAAATGTGTTTATGATACAACACAACTTCCATAAACATGTACAAGTATCTTAAGGTTAGTAATTATAGTTGGCTTAAGCCCAAAAGCAAAGCACTGGTACAAAGTCATACAGCTCCACCATAATTACAACCCATTATACAAGGGGGTTATTCTTAACCCGTATTTTCCTTAACCCTTTATGCTTAATGATATATTTATCATTATACATATCCTTAAATTATTTCATTATTTTCATAGGTTGTTTATCCATTATAAGCAAGGTAGTGACATTTGTATTGTGCCGGACATTTCTTCCCGTTTCCAAAACATACAGGAATCTCGCCAGAATAAAAAGTCAAAACTGATTCAGAATAAGCAATGTTTATGAAAACAGAGCTCAGAAGTGAGACTGCCATGTCTTCCATTTCACGCTATGCCTCTACGAGCTTTGGATTTTTAGGTGAAGTTTTAACATTCAGTGTCATTCAGAGCAGCGTGAATTCTTAACCCTTTCGGCGGCTCGGCAGGGCATCCAAATCGCACTGGAAGGTAGGCTGAGCATTTCCGGTAAGCACACAACCCAATGTTAAACACATTCACCCACAATGTTTATACTTAATAATAAGACATTGCAAAAAATTTTGCACGATGCTGTTTGCGCCATCAAGAAGTCTGGGTGGTTTAGTTTTATGACGAAATATGCGGCATCAGGTTGCCGAAAGTGTTAAGAGGCACATGGTTCCCTTACCATAATGTGAACACCAAATTCTGGTCTTGTTTGCTTGGTTGGTTTTCAAAAACTGTTAGAAGCTTGATTGTTACTAGTGGCTCTAATTAATCAGCAAAAACTTTATAAAATAGGGTAAACTGATCCAAATGTTTTTCTAGTTGCCCTAATTCGGGTGTCTGGACTGAAAATTAGGTTCTCCCACGCCAAACATGCCAATACTAAATGTGATGGCTCCCCCCGTCCCAATCACAACATACATATTTGATGCCGAATCATCAGGTCATCCATTATTTCCACAAATTTGTTCAAGAAAAACCTATTGTTAACACAATTAAAAAATTCATCATCAAAAAGTCAATGATTCTTCTGTTTGACATGATTCAAAAAATCATTGAGCAGCAGGAGGGTAATGCAGCAGATACCCTGTTATCTCCACAGAGGTTGTGGCCACCAAAGATTGAAATAATTGTTCATAACAAGGCCACTCTTGCTCAAGACTCCGTGTGGTCTGAGGCGCAACATTACATTAGCCGTATTGCTCTCCAGTTTTCCACATGGTCTAACATCATAGAATATTACTGACACACCACAAACATTTATAAAACCGTCCAGGAAAGTTGTCTAAAGCAAAAGGGTCATGAAGAAAAGCAAGATACATTAACTAAAATAAAATGAAGGAATCTTACCTTTTCCAGTAATGAACTAGAGACACCTTTCAGGGCAGCAGAAAAGTAGGCAGGCTGTGCCAAAGGTGTTGAAGGTTGCTCAGGTTCAACTTTAACAGGTGTCTTTGCTGCCGCTTCTTTCATTGCTTGTTCCATTCGCTGATTAACCGAGAAGAGGTCCTGTGCTTTATCTAATAAGGATGACATTATTAGAACTTAAAAGATCATGCTAATAGATACATTAATTAAATTTAAAGATCCAATCACTTTTCTCAAATGTACAGAAAGATGGAAAATAATGTGGATATGTTTTTAGGATGAATCAAGATCATTCTGGGTATTCCCTGCTTCAAGGAAAACATGTTATAATTATAACCCATCAAGTGAGGCACTACCAGGGGTATCATTTCTCAGGATACAGACTGCTGTCAGGAATACTCTGGGTGTAATGATTACAGGACATAAGAGTTATAGCTGATGAATGAATACAAACTAATATAAGAGGGGTGAGGTGTGGGTGGTGACAATGGCAGAAGAAATGGTGATATGGAATATTGGTGTGGTAGGCTTTTGTGATGGTAACAACTGTGGCAATGGAGGTAGTGTTTATCTATTCGTGTCTACAAGGAGAACTACACCACTTGGGGCTCCAGCTCTTAGCACTTTTTATTTATATTAACTTTGGTGCTTAAATTTATTTATTTATTTCTTTCATGCCTTTCTGGCTCACTCCTTTGCTTCTCTCCACTGCTTACTGAACCATGGGTCTATCTTGCACTTCTCCGAGTTCCTGATTGGTAACGCTTCCATGATCGGTTTAGTTCTCAAGTACATGTCATTTGATAGCTTCCCCTCTAGCAGAGTATCCCTATGGGGATTTACTACAGTCAAGTGTCTTGCCCTCTAGTATTATCATCTCCTGTTCTTAACCAAATCCTTGGTCTGGTCTCCTCCTTTAGTTCAACTATGAATTCAAAACAATGATGCAATGGTCACTGGTTCCCATTGTTATTTTCTCGACAGCCACTTCATTTAGGACGATCCGGTTTTGTGTGTGATTGTTGTTGACCCATTGCTCACTTGTCCCTTTCTGTATGACATAATGAAGTACTGCACAGTATGATAAATGTTAGCCCTCAATGTTCAGTTATCATGTGTTGACTAGTTCAATGCAGCATTATAAGATAACAATATTTGTAAATACTGCATGTCAATGTTTGAATACCAATGTTGCCTATATAATTCCCATTGCTCAATAGAATCTTAAAGCCATTATGAAATGACAAACTTTGGAGTCGGGCAGACTTCAGTGTCTAGTCACCTTTCAACAAGTGACGAAGCACTTCCTAAACTAACAATGATCTTCACTCTGTATATGGTAATGCTTTTTACTTTTGCTTGGATTCCTTGCGTTTGAATATATTTCATATGAAACATTTTTTGTATTTATTTTTTCGGTCCTTGCTCTCGTCACTGTAATGCTGACAAATGCAAAAATGTTGATTACTGCCCAAGCCAAATTAAGGGTAGATATATGATTTTTGTGTGTATTTTCCATACCTGTGTATATAGATGTATTAATTCACGAGTAATTACTTTTTTGCCGTCTGGTGTCAATTATGAGGACTGCTGCACTTTAAGGGAGAAAGGTTCAAGATCACCAATTTTTTACCTTGCTGTTTCATTGCCTTACAAAACCTCCTCTATAGGAGGAAAAATTTTGTTTTAGACTGTTGCAGACAAATGGCAGCAAATTTCAGGTCACTTACTGTATTTGCAATTTTCAAAAGTTCAAAGACATTTATCAGCTGCCACAGTATACCTATAGTATACCTGAAATTAGTTTCAAAAGTTCATCTACTCTTCAATTCTCCATTCAGACTGTTGCTTGCAGCAGCCTGTACACCATCTACAGGCACACTAACAATCCCAATGGTCTAACACTTCCTGCACGAATCTATCCAATTGCCTCTTGAAAATACAGTGGAACCTCGAATAACGAATTTAATCCGTTCCGGCGCCGTGATCGTCATGTGAAACGGATGTCATACAAAACGAATTTCCCCATTGACAATAATGAAAATCAAATTAATCCGTTCTACCACCGAAAAACATCAATATGATATTTGATGTTTTAAATAATGGAGCAGCCTACATTACATACACTGAACAAACCTTTGTGACATTTTTCTTTCTTCAAATTTGTTTAATTTCTTTTTTTTTTTTGTTTTATAGTAAAAGGTTCGTTCGGTGTTTGGCAGGTAGGCAGCTCCGTGTTTCTTAACCCTTTCACTGCGCAACGCGCCTGCAGGCCCAGGCTTCGGATGTGCAACGCGCCTCTGGGTGTTTTTATTTTTCAAGTTCCATTCAAAACTCCCGCAGCTACATGGGGTTCACATCAGCTTCCTAAGGGCTCTTGTAAACAGACGCCATCATAAAAAAAATCATGGTCCACATTGCTGGGTGTCAGAGCCTCAGTAGTGAGTGAGCAACCAAGGCTGGCGCTCGCAGCATGAGCGCACAGCACTGCTGTTCAGCGTGTGACCACAGCATCGCATAATATTGTCAAAATATATATATAATCTGTTTTATTTAGCCATGATAGTTTTATAGAAGAGCCCGAATGTGATAATGACTGGGTACAATGTTCAAGGTATCAGTGATTCAATGCTGTTCACGATGTTCACAGCACCACAGCAATATTTCGTCCATCTAGGAATCTTCAAACTACTTTTTTTGGTTCCTTTTCAAAATAAACTTGTGGTCAATTATTCATTTACAGGAATTAGTGACCAGAATTGCGATTATAATTAGCGTTGTGCGTAGTATTGTGGAAGGAGGAATTTTGGTGAGGGAGGGAGGGAGAGAATTGAGGTAGCCTCCACTGTGTGTGGCAACCACTCTTGTTTTACTCACCATACTAGCTTCGTGGCTCGCCATGGGGAACACACATGTACATGAGTATATACAGTATGTGTGTATAGTGTAATAACAGCACCAGGAGTATGTCGAGAGGAGCTATTTTGGTGAGGGAGGTGACGTCGCAATCGTAGCATCGTCTGCTGTCTGCTGTGTGATTTCTCATGCAGTGTATGGTGGCCACTGTACTGTTTGGACACAATACCGACTTACTTGCATAGTTCTGGTAAATAAAACATGTAGATAGGTATATATAACATGTGTAAATAGTGTAATAAAAACAATAACAGTATGATGGGAGGAGCAATGTTGGCGAGTAAGATGTTGGCGTGAGGGAGACTGGCTGGGTGTGGCTGCTCACACTTGCTGTGTTCTGAATGTGTTGATGGTGAATGTATAAAGTATGTGACAGTGTAAAGTGTGTACATATGTTGTAAATATACATAAATGAACATGAAACATTGGTGTGAATAACTGTATGAGGGGAGGAGCAATGTTGGTGAATATAATGTTGGAGGAGTGAGGGAGGGCTGGCTGGGTGTGACAGCTCACACTCGCGGTGTTCTGAATGTGTTGATGGTGAATGTATATAGTGTGTGACAGTGTATAGTCTGTAAAAAGATTTTATATCTATTTAAATAAAAATGGAAATGTTCGTTTGTTCAAAATGGCTAATCTCCGAAAGTTCTTCACCGATTGCTTTGAAATTTTCACACAATGTTCCATTCGCATCCGGCCAGCTTTTATATACATACTACATATATCTAACGAACCTTTTTGACATTTGTTCTAATTTTCAAAGTGCTTCACTTTTTTTATTTTTTTATTTAAGAAATATGGAGCAGCCTACCTGCCATACACCGAACGAACCTTTTTGACATTTGTCGTTTTTCAAAAAATTTAATTTCTTTTTTCTACAAAACAGTCGATGCTTTGCAGCATCACAGCAGTCACCCCTTTATATCCCAGCATCATTAGCATCTTTAAACAAAATGAAACATAATTTATTTGCATCGTCGGAGGCGTCGGAGAATGTGCGAGAAGCAGCGCGACCCCACCATGTGGTGTTGTCATTATTCAAACGAGTGCTCGCCCTACGAGACGAATTGTCAGCGATCTGGGCGCCTGTTACCCAAAATGCTCGCCAACTGAGGCGATCGTCACTTGAGGTTCTACTGTACTTATGTTCCCACAATCTTTCTTGTACTTTATGGAAAGAAACTGAATAGCCATGGAACTCTGATATTCTTAGTGCTCTCTAACGGTGCCTTTTACACCTCTACTCTGCAATTCCTGCGGTATTTTTTGACCCAGTATGCATGTTATTTTTACAGATACGTTTTTTTTTTTTTGGTTAAAGTGGACATGGTGTTTGTCCACCAACAATGGGCAGTCTATGAACCAGAAGACTCCAGCACCTCGTAACGCACCCAGAAAGAAAAAGAGGAACCAAACTCAAATGAAGAGGGATCCATTATCGAAGCGAAATCTGGGTCTCGCAGGAAGTACAAAGCAATAGCCTCCCGAATCTCCTTAGGTGGGATGCAGGAAGCCGAAAACCTCCAGAAAGAGGAAACCAAGGAACCCAAGGGAACCCGGAACCAGGAGCTGTCGCACCACATTGCAACACAACACCACAAGGCACAGCCCTATGAAAGGATCGGAGCCAGAGTCGAACGACTGCCACTCAACACATCAGCCTCAAAACTAGGATTGGATAGATGGCATGGGGGATTCTGGAGCTCCCCTTTCTCCCCCTCCTGGGAAGGGGGGAGCTGGAGCTGAGCAGACAGCGGTGCGGCAGCGATGACAATATGCTTGTTTGCTTACTAGTTCGGCTTTCGGTTGCAATTTTTAACAGGCTGTAGTTTGTTTGGGGATGCCTACCTTTCTGGGTGCCTGGGTCAATGGCAGGCATAGAATGCTTCCTACCACACGGGGGTTTCTATAGGCCATTGCTCCTCGTGCCTCTTTGAGGGGGCCAGGTTCTGGCTCGTGGTCCCCAGTAGGCATACAACTCCAATCAAACCGACTGTTGCCAAGGTCTAATATATACATATCAGCCCAGTAAGCTCCGGGGAGCCAGAGGGGGACTCTCTCTCTACAGAAAATTGCCTATTGCAAAATTTCCTCCAGCATCGTTTGCAAATAAGGATACTATGATTATCCCCCCAGCATCATAGCATGTTTAAAAAATTTGTATCAGCTGCACAGTAAATTAACAATAAAAGAACTTCCTTGCACCTACATGCATACTCAGGTTTTAAAAGTTTCAAGCAGATGGGACAAATCGCAAAGAACCTATACAATTTTGAAAGAAGAGTCATTTATTTGATGGAAACTAGTGTACAAGGTATCCCTTTGAATGATAGCTAATAATGGCGTAAAATTCAAAATTCGTACACATACCAAGAATATCTCTGGCAGTATCAAAAGTTTCTACAGCAGGAGGTTGAGGCAGAGGCGATGGCTCAATCTCTGGCACATCTTCTAGTAGGAAATCTGGATGCCATCTCTTGATGTTCATGCCACAGCTCATGATGGGAGGCTCCAAAGACTGTTTACAAAGTTGTATTACTGTTTTATTATGTTAGATAACCCAAGATTGGACACTAGGGTAGTGCACACCTACAGATCTCGGTGCAAGATCCTCAGTGCCATAGGGCAAAATTGGCAGCAACAGCAAATTACAGGCAAAGTGGGTACAGCGAGGTTAAAATGTTTTTACAATCGTGTGTAAATTTAACATTATTATACATATACCATGGAATATTACATGTCGGTACAGTAACACACTATATTATACAACACACAAAATTTGGAAAATGTTAACTTTTATATTTACCTGAAGGAAGTGGTCATGATGCTCCCTCAAGATGTCTACCAGAGAGTTGTGGAAAATATTTCGACGCTCAACCATCACAATGGAATCCATCTTACGATACTGTAAAAAAAAATAAGTTTTTTGTTGTACAAAGTACGACAAAACAAGCAACTACTTCTGGTAATCAGAAGAACATTAGGCACCAACAGAAAATGAGCCAAAGAATCATTGCTACAGTGTAAACACCAAATGTGCTTGACACCGGGTGGCAGTTTAGGTCACCCAGAGGTGTCAGCCAGTCTGTTTCCTCACTCATGAGCCACCCAAATCACAGCCCAGGATATTCAGCAGCAGTTTCATGCATAGAGAACCAAAGTCCAGGGACCAGAACATAAGCAGCTAAACTTCATTCATATAAACACTTAAAGGAAAGCTATTATCTGATGATGTAGCAAATCAACTGAATTTTACATAACATTTTTGTTCATGGCTACCAAAGGAGGTAGTAGAGATACCATTTAAACAGTAACAGAGTCTACACCACTATATTGGAATATGGAGAGGTCCGAGACACCTGGAAAACCGTAAAATATAGTGCCAATATTCAAGAAAAAAATAACCGATATGAATTACCAATGTACCAGGACAGGAAAAACCAGAGACAAAAACCAGGACAGGACAAAAACAAAATTAAAATGAGTCATCAAGCATCTGGAGAGGATAAATTTCATTAAGTGGTAACACAGATTTTGAGACAGGGAAAGTTGTGCTTAAACTAAATAGAGTACAATGATAAAGTCACCAAGAAAAGACAGGAGGAGGATCTGGGCTCAATAACAGATAGATAACCCAAAATGGAGAAGCAGGCTGTATTAACAGGAATGGCACTAACAGGATAAAAGTACCAGTCAGACAGGAAGCAGGTATAGAAAGAGGAAATGTCAGATGGATGAGAGTGGTAAGCAGAGCACCCAGCCTGCCCTCTCCAGTTGTCACAATGGACACAAAATGATGCAAGTACAAATTAGTTGAATTCAATCTAACTTGAGTGATGACCCCTGCATAGAAATAATAAACTTTTGTAGGCCAATATGTTTTATAAAACTGTATATAATTTTTTAGTTGTTGGGGATTTTGACAAAAAATTATTATTATCGGAGATGACAGATTAGAGTACAAGAGGGGCTCAGTCCTTCAACCCCACTGTTTCACATGTGCATGAATAATCTATTTAAGGAGATACTGTACAATCTACCATGTCCATTTTGCAGACAATGCAAAACTGATGAGAACAGCAACAGAGGAATGCAAGATATAAGAGGGATGCTACAAGCGTGATCAAAGAAATGGTTTATAGAACTAAAAATTAAATAATTTCAACTAATGATGTGAGTGGAGAAAGACAAAGCCAGGACAGTATATGATAAAGAAGAAGGCTACCGGGAGACTTAAAAAATATTGTTGTGCACAGTATGAACTATCATAAATGCTATACCTACTATGATTTCTGCAATAATTGCCATGCAGACTATGGATGCTGCAATACATATTATGCATACTGTGAACATTTCTTGTGTACTGTATTTGTAAAAAATATATTGATTTTCCATATTGTTTTTAGATCATAATTTAGCTCAAATCCTTATCATATCTTACACAGTATACAAATCTGCACACAACTATAATGGCAAGGACTGTGCAAAACAATTTCTTCAAAACAACCTTTCTCAATCCTCCAGTTAAAATTCCCCATCTGACTACAAAATGTAAAAATTTTTGCTCCTGGATAGTGTTATGTTGATTGCTTATGCCTCCAATATATGGAAAATGGCTATTAACCAACATGTCATTGCTCAACATGTCATATGACGTATTGAATAACTTGCTATAAATTGCGCAAGAGTACCGTGCAAGATTTGCATGGCCAGTTGGGTAGAGAGGAGCCCTCAATACGCTCCCCAGGGGCTATAGTAAACAGCCACCATTTTGTAAAAAAAATCCAGCTCATGCTACCAATGCGTGGGAAGCCCCAGTTACCCAGCGGTCACCATGGCACCATGGCCAAACGCCTCCCGAGCACGCACCACGCAAGAGTATTTACTCAAGAGCAAATAACTAGCGAATTATTTTCTGATGGTGAGGAAAGTGATTTTGATGACTCTGACATTGATAAGGACTACTACACACAATTGACCAATGATAGTAGCACAGACAGTGAATATGAGATACAGCCTCCTACCATGGGGGAGGCCTACACGCTCACCCGTGCCTCCTTGCTCAGTGTCCACTCCAATTCACCCACGACCACACAGTTCTTGTGTTTATTTAGAGTACGAGGATATTTTGGGCGACGAGTCAGAGGAAGGTGACCCATTTTCCGGCTTTAGTGAAGTGGATTCAGAGCATCGTGTTACCGTGCCTGTTGCTAGTACCAGTGGTGTTACGGGCGAGATTCGTCGCAGCGGCAGCGTCTCGCCCAGCCAAGCGCCACCGCATGGCACCACTTGAGGAACCAAGACCCTCATGTTCACGTGATTTCACCCCACGTGCACGTAGCGGCCGTAATTTGCGTAGACAGGCTTCAGCTCCTGGTCCACAGTATGCAACGCTTCCTCGCCGTCGTGTCGTTGTTGCGTCTCGCAGGACACCAGGTGTACTTGTGTGGAGTGATGGTGAAGAATTTATTCCTCTAATTCCTGCCTTTGACAATAAAGACATTGGGATTACAGACTTTTCCCCTGATAATGATGAGGACATGTGTGTGAAATGGATTATTTTACAGCATTTTATGAGCCACTGATGGAATATATTGTACGCCAAACAAACCTTCACGCAGCTCATCTCATTGGAAGAGAGATAACAGAACATTCACGATTGCAGCATTGGAAAAACACTACTGTAGGTGAAATGTATGTATTTTTAGCAATATGTATGTTGATGTAGCATTGTGTCAAACTCGCTATCACAGATTATTGGAACAAAGACCAGACTGCTCCAACACCTTTCTTTGAGAAATATTATGTTCCGAGATACTCCTCAAGTGTCTTCATTTTGCAAGTAATGAGGACCGGACAAAGGATGATAGACTTTGGAGAGTCAGGCACTATATGAATGAAGTGACTGGAAAGTACAGAGATTTCTACGTACCAGCACAGAAGCTGGTGATTGACGAATCCCTTGTGCTTTTCAAAGGACGTGTTGCCTTCAAGCTGTATATTCCCTCCAAATGCAACAGATTTGGATTGAAATTCTTTGTTCTTTGTGACTGTGAAACAGGATATGTGTTACACACGATTCTGTATTCTGCTAGCGATGTAGACATTCCCAGTAACAACCAACATGGTTTCTCAGGTAGTGTGGTGAAGTCCCTGATGGAACCATGGCTGAACAAGGGCCACATTTTATACACGGATAACTACTATACAAGTCCCTTGCTAGCTAGGTTCTTGATTGAAAATAGAACTGGATTGGATGGCACAGTAAAGTCAAGAGGAAGGTTAATGCCAATGTTTGACAAACTTGAAGTTGGTGACTGCCAGATTAGAAAAAGTGATCAAATACTCTCAGGTGGAAAGACAAGAGAGAAGTGAACTTGCTGACAACCGCTCATGATGGTACAATGGTGAACAATGGCAAGGTGAACCATTTAACGCAAGAACCAGTATATAAGCCAGATTGTGTTCTTGACTATAATAACATGCGTTTGGTTGGTAAATCCGACATGATGGTGGGTACTATCGAGTGTGTGCGGAAAACATTGAAGTGGATGAAAAAAAGTGTTTTTCCATCTTGTTTACATGAGCATGCTGAACAGCTACAATATGTATCTGGTGAAAAATGGATGTAAACCAAGTTTCCGTTTGATTGTTTTTATACTTGGGACACAGTTATTAGCAAAGTTTGGCAAAGATGTTCCTGGCATACAAAGACCCATCATGAACCCAGTGTTGCAGCATGCTGCTACACCCAGGCTTGCTCACATGGAGGCCTTTCAAGCACACAGACTAAAATATTTGCCACCAGCTGGAAAGCGTGCAATAGGCCAACGTGATTGCTTAGTTTTTAGAACAAAAAAAAAGTCAGAAACGTAAACTGGTGCAAACATGGTGTGAAGCGTGTGCAGTTCCATTATGTGCTGTCAACTGCTTCAACAACTACCACTCTCTCCAAGACTTCTAAATGTGCAATAATAGTGCAAAAACCTGTAAATAGTGTGTGTGTGTAAATATAATAATGAACAATGTGAATACATATTATATTGGCGTAATTGAAAACATTTGTGTGCGCATGTGTATACTCAATGTATGCAACATTTATCATCATTGAACATGAAGAAACAAACACAATTAGTGAATAATATTTGTGATAAAATACGCCTAAACACTGTAAAAAATGCCGCGAAACTAAATTCGTAGCAACTCTGGCTGCTTGAAGACTGCGCGTGCCGCCTCCGGGATGCACCTTGCATGAGCGAGCATGCAGGGTGTGACGTCATCGCTCATATTGTCGGCTCATTTACGTCATTGGTAACGCAATTAATTTTTTTCTCTCGTGGTCAGGGAGCACAAATGAACAGGTAAGATTTTTTTTTTTTTTTTTCACCAAGAAATAAGAGGTCAGCCACACGTGTACAAACACTCAAGAATTCTCATTAAACTTGATTGACATTCACCATACACTGTTCAAGAGAGGAGTTATTAATTACGTGTGTGACTGACCTTTGACCTGGCTAAAAGGGGGAGATCCATGGATGTACACATAAGGATCTGGGGTCTACTCCATTGCAATGTTTGACAAGAGTATCATGAAATATTAGATACTTGAAACTAGCTGACTAAGACTAACCCAGGAATTTTTTAATCAACATACAAGATAAACTGGAGGTCATCTGGGCTGACCTCTTGGAGAAGGCTTCCCTGGGTGTGAACTCTAAGGGGGGGGTCATGGGTGTTACACTGGGGCTGCATACTCCAGGATTGGCCTTACATATGTGGTATACAAGGTTCTGAAGGATTCCTTACACAGGTTTCTGAAAGCAGTTCTGATATTAGCCAGCCTCGCATAGGCCACTAATGTTATTCTTTTGATGTGGGCTTCAGGAGACAGGTTTGGCGTGATATCAACTCTCAGATCTTTCTCTCTGTCCGTTTCGTAAAGGACTTCATCTCCCATTCGGTATCCAGTGACTGGCTTCCTAGTGCGTCCTAATTTCATTACCTTACATTTACTTGGGTTGAACTTTAGTAGCCATTTGTCGGACCATTCCTTCAGTTTGTCTAGGTCATCTTGTAGCCTCATACTATCCTCCTCTGTCCTGATCCTCCTCATAATTTTTGCATCAGCAGCAAACATCAAGAGGAACGAGTCAATTCCTTCTGGAAGATCATTTACGTATATCAGAAACAGTATAGGTCCAAGGACTGATCCCTGTGGGACTCCACTGGTGACTCCCCGCCACTCCGAGACCTCACCTCTCACGGTGACTCGCTGTGTCCTGTTGCTTAGGTACTCTCTTATCCAGTGGAGTACCTTCCCTTTCACTCCTCAGGACATGGATGTGTGGTCATCTGTTATTGTCTGCATTCACCATACCAGCTCAGTGGTTCTCTATGGTGAACACAAATGTAGATACTGATATATAATGTGTGTATTAGTGTAATAACAGCAAAAGGATTATGCTGTAGGAGCCATTTGGGTGACGGAGGTGACGTCGTCTGCATGATTTGTCTGGATGTGTAGAGGGTGGCCACTATGCTCTTTGGGCACTCTACAAGCTTAGGTGTACAGTTATGGTGCATACAACATGTAGATATTTATATATAATATGTGTATATAGTGTAATAACACTGCAAACAGTATTGTTGGGGGAGAAAGTTTAGTGCGTGTGACCTTGAATGAGTGAGGGAGCCGCTAGCTGACTGTGTGTATAGCAACGACTCTTAATGTCTGAACTAACTATATAAGCTTAGTTGTACATTTGTGGTGAACAAACATATAGATTCTTATATATAACGCCTGTATATTGTGAATAAAATATAAAGCAGGATGGTGGGAGGAAAAAGTGGGCGAGTGAGGTATTGTTGAGGGAGTGGCAACGAGTGGCTGGCTGGTGTGTGGCGGTCACTCCTCGTTGCTTTTCGACTCTCAATACCAACTTAGTGGTTCGTTATGGTGAACAAAACATGCAGATACTTATATATAACATGTGTATAGAGTGTAATAGCAGCAAAACTATTTGTTTGTTGTTTTATGAACATAATAATTGAATCACTAATATGCACACCATACTTTTGAGTATAGCGATTATTCACCACTTATTATATAAATATGTTACAATACACACAATTGAATAATATTACTGCAAAAACACTAAGAACAAATCAATCAGACATAGAAATAATTAAGTGATAATATCTTAGTGGCAACTCCCACCTGTCAGCGCGGGTGACGCTGACCAGCTCTTATGACCGCTCTGTCAACGCCCACTTTTTGCCAGACTTCCTCGGTCAATTGCGCCCATATGTCACCTACGATTTTTTTTCCCCAAGCTCAGGAAACACAAATTAACATTTCTAGAAGATGAAATAATTTTTTAGAATTTTTTTTTCTTGCGCATAGGGGTGTAAATGTCCTCAGGACCCCTGAGCAGTGGAAGGGTTAATGGGTGCCTAACCTGGTGGATGGCAGGTAAATCTCTTCCAACCACAGGGGAGGCACGGGAGGTTCTACAGTATATGCCATTGCTCCTCGTGCCTCTCTGAGGGGGGTGCCAGGTTCTGGCTCGTGGTCCTCAGCAGACATTAGAACTCAATTTAAAGGACTGTTGCCACAGTCTAATATTTGCATATCAGCCTGGGCAAGCTCCGAGAAGCCAGAGAGGCTCTCTACAATTAGTGTTATGCATCATCTTGTGGAATTGCTTATTACGTATCTTGTTTTCTGTAGAAATGAACAGATATTTAACCAACCTTGAGTGTTTGAGGATGTGCCACTTCTTCAAACTTCCTGGAAAGGTTTTGGGTGGAATATGGCTTGTAATCCAAATTACATGCCACTGTTAACTGGTAGTGATCTTTGGTTTCTTTTCCATTTCCTGCAAAACATTTCCTGGTAATTTATTTACCCACAAAATGCTAAGCTATTTTTCATGTGACAATATAGCATGAGGTACCAAACATTCTGAGGGAAACTGAAAACTCAGAAAACATTTGATCATACAGTTATTAGCATTATAACATCACAAACAGAAAATACTTTTAAGAGAACATCAAGCAGTACCTGTATTTCTGACATTCATATTCTTCTCTTGTTTGAAGAGATAAGCCAGAGGAAACACTGTCTTTATCTGCCCGAGGTAGTGTTCCTGAAAGGTTCTGTTGGACGTGACAATTAACAATTTTGGAAACTACATTATACAATAAACACAGAAAAGGACATGAATGCTATGCCAAAGACATGTGAAAAACCTCAAGTTATTACAGATCAAGACAAATATTCCATACCGTCAAATCTCAGGAGTACTTTTAGACACACTTGTCCAAAGTTATTGTCTTTGGCTGTATTTAATTTGCTTGAAAATATTCTCAGAGAATTATGAACTGTAAATAATGTTACCACAATCCCCCAAGTATCTACACGAGTGCACATCTCAAACAGCCCATTAACAATGCCAAGACCTTTTCTTAAATTAATCCTCATGAGTGTGTTATCTTCATGCTCCACCTGAACACCAGTAACATTCTCTACAATGTCTTCCTGGGTCACAAGACACACCAGGGTCATCTACCTCTTCCTATAACCACTCCAAAATATTTTCTCCTTATCAACAATTTTAAGTTTATAGTCTGTGTGCCATCTTCATTGGCAAACCATTACAAAATAAAAAATAAAAAAGTCTTTACTAAACTAATGGCCTCGAACATTTTCCTCCAATCTATTTTCCAGTGTTTCAGATGGAAAACCTTCCATACCAAAGAGAATTTTATTTATATTATATGTCCGAAAGAAATTGTATTTATATTTTGATTATATACCTATTGCAAGACGTGAGAAGCTGTTGCAGTAACCTCAACCTGGCCTTAAATTCATCATGCACAGGATTTGTATCACACTTTCAGCTTTTTAATTGTTATTGTGCACCACCAACAGCTATCATCAAGGTATGACAAGATATACCAATAATAAACCCTCCTCTAAATCCTCATATTTTGAAGCTCTAAGGGTTTTTTCTCTCAACTTTAATTACCACTAAACTCTCCTCTCCTACTGACAAACTACATTGGGTTTTCTTTGCTTTCTTATGCCAGAAGCTGTATTAGGGGCCAATGCTAAACTCTGCCAGCTCCCAGCCAATTTCCAATGTCTTCTAGTTTGTATGAGGCCATTCCTCAGACCCCTTATCAGATTTAACCTTACTTCTCTTGCTCAATATGTTTCAACTTCAAAACATTATGAATTCAAAATAAAAATTAAAAATGCTTGAGCAACAAAATTTAAGATAGCACTCTTAAAAAAATATACAATAAATACCATACTAAAATTAAAATCTTACTTTAAACAAATTATAGTACAGTAAAAGGCCACAAAATATTCCTTACAGATAAAAAAATTTTAATGTTAATTACTACAAAACCTTTCATTTTACATTTTAAATCCTGTTCTGAAAGAGAACAATCCTCATTCTTTCCACACATTCTTGTTGAATATTGATGCAAGCAGCAAGAGCTTCCTGTTGATATTACCAAAATCTGTGTGAAATTCATTTGTAACTAATTTTTTTTTTCAATATTCTTTGAACTAAACTCAATCAAAATGTCTGGAGAGGATTCTGCATATAGCCACCAACCCTTAAAGTTCAATTCCCTTAGGAAGAACAAATTAATCAATGGTGAGGGACATTGTATGAACTTGTATTTACAGTACCTTCTTAACATTTCCTGTACAGCTGGTTTCAGCTTGCTGTACGTAATAACTTCCTGTCTGTTGTGGAGGAGAGAGACCACTGTATCAACAGCCCTGAACACTTCTTTAACAAAGCGGTACTTGTATGGCAACAAAAGTTCCCCGGATGGCGTTTCAACCAGATGTTGGAAGCGTTCATATGCAGGAGCCTTAATAGGAGTTTTGTATGGAGTTTTTACAGGAGTTTTTTGTGGACTGAAATAAAATGTTAGATTGGTGAAGATAAACAGCCAATAATAATGCTTTGTACAATACTGCACCAGCAAGGGACAGTAGGCCTTAACCCAAGCTATTATTACCCCAGTTAGGCATCACAAATTCAATAAAACCAAATCTAACCCTTAACCCTTAAACTGCACAAAACATCATATGACGTGTGACATTGAAGGGGTATAATTACAAAAACCAGCGTTGAATGTAATGAAATGCCATTTTCGGGATGAGGCCCGGAGGCTCCCAGAGCTTACTAGGCTGATATGCTAATGTCAGACTTTAGCATCAGTCATGTGTATGGAGTTCTGTGGGCCTACCGGGGACCATGAGCCAGAACCTGGCCCCTCAGAGAGGCATGGGGAGCAATGGCCTATAGAAACCCCTGTGTGGTTAGAAGCCTGGTTGATGGGGTTCTGGGAGTTCTTCTACTCCCCAAGCCCATTGGGCTTGGGGAGTAGAAGAACTCATTCTCTCATTGTGAATGAGAAGAACTCATTCTCTCATTGTGCCCATGGCACCCCTGCTCTTCACTGGTTCTATTCTGCATTTTCTTCCATATCCTTCACTCCAGTACGTTGTTATTTTACTGTGTAGATTTGGTATTTGGCCCTCCAGTATCTTCCAAGTGTATATTATTTGATATCTCTCTCGTCTTCTTTCTAGCGAGTACATTTGGAGGGCTTTGAGACGATCCCAATAATTTAGTTGCTTTATCGCATCTATGCGTGCCGTATATGTTCTCTGTATTCCCTCACGGGAATACAGAGGGGACACGGAACCGAACCCGGGGAGGGGTAGACACCAAATACAACATGAACACAGACGGGGGGATAAGAGAACCCCATTCCTTGCAACAGTAAGCCCAGCTCAGAGGGCAGAAAAACCCAGGCGGGGTCCAGCTGGGCCCAAGGACTCAAAGTCAGCCCTCCCTAGCCCCAAAATCCTCCTCCACAGGACCCGGGGTAGAGTCATCCCTCAACGCACCGGCCTCAAAAGAAAAAGCCGGTGCAGCCGCGAAAGCTGGACAGAAGGAAGCCAACTAGTCAGACCTGGAGGCTGCAGCAGCGGGATTGAACTCGAATGCCTCCATCGCCACACCGGAAGGGGCATCCCCAAAAACTGCCCAAGTCTCAAGACCACCTAAACCCTGCCCCGATTCCGAAAACCTCAGACGCTTCGGGGCAGGAAGCAGGGGGGAGGGGATGGGACTAGGACGCACCACAACAGGGGAAGGACGAGAGGGTGCGGACCGAGCCAAGGTTGAAGCGACCCCCACCCCAAAGTCCGGATCCCTATAAGCAAAACGGGGTAGCCTCTGGGCATCCGGGTGAGCAACCAACCAATCGAGTGCATTGCAACAACCTAAAGTGCACATGCAATGCCTGTGCCACCTGTACCCATAAAAGATCATCATTAGACTTGGTAAACCGAGTCACAAGCAAGCAACAGAACTCGCAGGATTCCGGGTCAAAATTGTCACCGACCAAACAGGTAGCGTGACGGAGACAAAAACAGTCACCCTGAGACAAGGGGACAGAGCAACCCTCAAACTCGCACGAAGAGAGTGGGGACTCCGGGATCACATCCATCGGACCCACGCGCCCCCGAGGGGTTTCCGAGTCCTGAGACGGTACTCACGCTCAGGGAATCCCAGGCAGGGTACTGGTAACCGGCGCCCAAAACTACCAATCAACTGTCTAAAGCTGAACCCCAGGGATGTGTACATTCACGGGGACCTAGCAGGGGGCACCACCAGAAGAACCGTATCAGGTCATACACCAAGGAGCAAGCAAGGCAGACCCCCCTACAAGGCAAAAACAAAACCTCGCATGAGGACAACGTACTGTACCTCAAAGAACAGAGCCGACTGCTTTGAATGGTGAAAACAAGCTGCGCAGCACTCTACGCCCCGTACCAGTGCAAACTGCCTCTTACCCTAAGGTAAACAAGGGAGACAAAACACCCAAGCACCCATTTGTTCGGCTTTTGGTAGCAACATTTTCACCAGAATAGGGGTTTGTTTTGGGATGCACACTTTTCTGGGTTCCTGACCCGGTTGATGGCAGACATAGAATGCTTCCAACCACACGGGGGTTTCTATAGGTCATTGCTCTCCTTGTTTCTTTGAGGGGGCCAGGTTCTGGCTCATGGTCCCCTGTAAGCCCATTAAACTCCATACACATGATTGATGCCAAAGTCTGACATTAGCATATCAGCAGTAAGCAGCAGTATACCTAGCAAGTTCCAGGGAGCCGAAGGGGCTCCTCCCAGAAAAAGTGTTAGTGGCTTTGCAAGACTGTAATTTCATTAAAACATATATGATCCAGTGCTTCTTGCAAGGGTTTTATATAACCAAATAAAAACTTATACTGTACCTGAGGGGAACATCAACATCCAATGTAGTAAATCTCTTGAGCTGCACATTGACAGCGCCTTTACTTGGAGAAGGTGGCTCCACTGACCGTAGATCAGTAATTGTACTCTGCTTGAACTGTCGAAGTTTCTCATGGCACTGATTTACTTTGAGAAGTTTTGCATGCAGTTCATCCAGCCTACCACACTTCCCCAAGCGCTCTTTGATCTCTTCTGGTGTTAATTTCTGTTGGAAAACACATTTTTAGCATCAGAAATTATATACTTTATTTTTTTGGCAGGGATGTTCCTGCACAGGCCAAATTATATACTAACCCTGCAAGGTCCTTTCAACAAGGGATTCACAAAAATTAAACTTGACCTACATTATAATTATCCCATATCCCACATTCATTGGGCAGGGAGTCTTTAGGAATTAAAAAAAAAAAGCAGCATTGAATGGCTGAATGTAATGAAATGCCATTTTCTGGGCGAGACCCAGAGGCTCCCCGGAGCTATCCAGGCCGATATGTATATCCTTAGACTTTGGCATCTATCAGTGTGGATGGAGTTCTAGGTCTACCAGGGATCACGAGCCGGAACCTGGCCCCCTCAGAGTGGCACGAGAAGCAATGGCCTGTAGAAATGCAGATGTGATTTGGAGCATTCTATATCTGCCATCGACTGGAACAGGCACCCCAAAAAGATGAGCACTTCAAAACAAACCCCTATTCTGGTTAAAACGAAGAAAATGGACAAATGAGTGAACAGAACTTCCCCAATAAAAATGAGCAAACGAACATGACGTCACACAAACTGCGCTGCATGTCTGCGCAGATCCCCCCTCTCTGAGAGGAGGAAGGGGGAACCCCTAGACCCACCTCGCAGGCAATCCAACCACCAGTTCTGAGGCTAGATGTCAAAAACATGCGAAAAACTGCCAACAGGGGGATACGGGGGTTGCCGGGAAGCCCTCGGGTCTCGCCCAGAAAACGTCGTTTCATTACATTCAACGCTGGTTTTCTGGGGGGGAGCCCCTTCGGCTCCCCGGAGCTACATCACCAAAGATAAAAATTAGAGGGACGTACCCAGGAGGCAGTCGGTGCTCAGACCTCAACTTTAAGTTGAGACAGGTCGAGACACCAGTCTGCAACCGCCGACCCAAAGCGACACAGGCCCTATGAGGCCTAGGAACATTTACGAGGTGGCGTGCAGCCAGAACCCTGTTCAACCGCCAAAAACCCTGCGCCCGAATGTCAGCCCAAGACATGTTACCGAAGATGGCAGTAAGCACAGCAAATTACAAATGTTATGAGCACGGGGATAGACCGCAGGCTGGCTAGACCAAATAACCCTGCGGATGACCTGGGAGACCCGCGCCCTAGAACAGGAAAGACGGGATACCGGGTCCACCCAAAGCACTTCCCCTGCCACGGAGGCCGTGACGTGCAGATAACGGTGAAGAGCCGCAACCGAACACAAAACATGATGCATCCCCATCCGAACCAACCAAACATCAACAACCCAAGGACCCCTTCGGAAAGCAGCCGACTCATTCTTTGCCAGAAAAGAAGGAGATGGCTGCAAACGAACAAACCAATCAACACAACCAAAAGAGCAAAAACCCCTGCGCCGGAGGAAAGCATGAAGCTTCCCAACCCGACCCCTTGGCATGTAGAGCAAAATTCTTGCCAAATATTTAAACAATGAAACTGCTGGTCTGAGAGAATGGAAGAGCAGGGGGTACCAAAAGCACCAGAAAATAACCTGCAATAAATATACAGTATGATGAACCAAAAAAAAATCTCATTATATTAATGCATATTTTTTTTTCTCCAAGACAAAACATCCAAGTAAAAGATGGATGCACCCAACGCAAGAGTGTGTAAATCACACTGGCAAATACAGTACTATAAAATTAATTCAGAAAGGGAAGGAGGGGACACAAACCGCCTCCTCTGTAGCAACAACAACTACTGCAAAGAAGGCACAAAGGCCCAAACAGGGGCAAAAGGAGCCCAAGCACTAAGTGGAATCCCCAGAGCCCCAGGAACCTCCAACACATGCCCTGAGCCAGAGTCCTCTTTCATGCCCACCATGAAAGTGGGCATGAAGGGGACACCATCCCCTGAAGAAAAGGCGGCAGGGGAAAAGCTTTGAAGACGTGAGTCTGCTGGGTTGACCCAGAAGCCTCGGCGGGAAAATTGAACTTGACCACCTACGTGCCCGAATCGGAAGGAGGCAGCCCCTGAAGCAACCCGAGCCTCATACCGAGTTAAAACCCGCCCGACCCTGAAATTCTTAGATGTTCGGGAGGCAATAGCAGGGCCAACCATGCCCACCTGGGAAGGAAGCAATGACACGGAAGGAACCAAGGTCGAAGTGACCAATGCCCCAAATCCTGGTCCCCTAAAACCTAAGCAACCAAGGGTTTATATCCTGGGTCTCTAACTGGGCAACCAACCTAGCTTGTTGCAGCAAGGAGAACTGAGCAAGTAACGCAGCCACTGCCTGATCCCTGAGATCAACAGACAAAGAATGAGGAAAGTGAAGTACAAGCGGGAAACAGATTCCGGACCGACGGTGTCCCCGATCCAACATGCAGTGTGACGGAGGCAGTATGGATGATCGTTTCCCCGAGGCAGGGGCAATGAACAACCTATGACATTGCACAAGGCAAGAGCTTGGAAGAAGTATCCATTGTAAGACTGAGCCCAAAGGGCTTTTCCAGGGACCGCAGGGTGAATTAGTCCTACTCCTTCTGGGCTAGCTAAGCCAGTAGAACTGCGTCAGGTAGCAGGCAAACTGACCACCAGTAGCAGCTATGAAACCTAAGGGAAAACAGAGGACGACAACCAACACAATTTAGGCTTGCTAATAAGAAGTTAAGCAGACCTCCTCTGTCTAAACAAGGCGAGAACACCAGCGAACAAAAAATATGAAAACAAAACCCCAGAAGACACAACAAGCAAACTGGCAGTCAAAGAGAAACATCGGCCGCTACGTTGAAGTAAAGCTTGCTGCACCAGCCACAGTGCACCTCCACCCAGGCAATAACACTTCCCTACCTGGGGCAAGACAGAAAACCCTAGACCCTTGATGTACCCAAAAGGTGAAGATAACATCAAGCGATGAAGTCCTGGAACGGGGAGCGATACCCAAATGCACCATGGAAGATAAGCACGACACGCAAGGGCAGTACTCACGGAGCACCGAGAGAAGGTCACCCTTGGCGCATGCTGCTCCTGTACACTAAGACACCAGGCCACCACACTGCACACAGCTGGAACAGCTACACACGGCAAAAATCCACAACGGGAACTTGAGGCCAGAGGTAACTGATTCTGATCACTAGCACATCAGTTCATGAACTGAAGTGATGGACTGAGGGTAGAGCTAACAAGCGGAAGTGCTAGTTGCATGAAGGGTTGCTTGTTTGGTTTCTTTCTATGGAAGTTATTTTGATCTTTTGGGATGTAGATTGCACAGGTTAACCAGACAGTGGTGTGTTTTGATTCGCCTACCTTTCTGGGTCCTTCCCCGGTCAACTGCAATTGTGACACTCTTTAAAAGCAATGTGCTCATAGGTCATTGCTCCCTGCGCCTCTCCGAGGGGACCACATTCTGGCTCGTGGTCCCTGGTAGGCATAACGACTCCTGTGACCGATGACCCGTAACTAATATAGCACATATCAGTTCGGATAACTTCAGGGAGTCCCACAGAAATAGGGCAATGAAAAGTTACATATATTAAAATAAAACACCACTTTTCCCTTCATTACATCATTCACACAATATAACATCAACACAAACCAGTGTTGATGTTATAGTGTTATATTACCAGATAATCAACCAGTGATTATCCAGAAGCATCTTACTACACAGTAGGATCAGGTGTATAGAGTTTCTTATGAATACTTCTCTAAAACTGCTTCCATTCTGCATTCTCCCTTATCACTGTTGACACTCAATCCCAACTTTGTCATGCAATTAAATTGCCTTGTCTGCGAATCCTCTTCCAAACCCCTCTCTTCCTATACTCAAATTCACTAATACACTTTTCACCCACCTACTATCAGCCATTAAGGACTTAGCAATGAATAAACAATGTAATAAATGTAATCTGGCACAGACATGGGATGAGACGACCCCATTACCAACCATTATGTAGTTACACCAGTCACATTTCCTGTATTACAAAAGTTGGGAGGATTGTGTTGGTGACCGCAACCCAACCCCATAAAAGTGAGAAATAGTATAATAATGGGCAAATAATATAATCTATATCCTTTATACACTAACCCTTAAAGGGGGCAATACATATATAGCCAAGGTGAATAACTACTAACCATAGCTGCGGGACGGTGCACCACAGGTATGGATGGTAGGGAGTACTGTGTAAGATTTAAAAGTCCCGCGGCTACACAGGGTTCACATCAGCTTCCTCAGGGCTGTATTAAACAGACCCCATTTAAAAAAAAAATTGTGGGCAACATTCCCGAGTGTGAAAGCCTCAGTACTGAGGTATTACAGAAGAGCCCGACAGTGATAAAGACTGTGTACAATGTTCAGATATCAGTGAAACCCAATGCTGTTCAAGATGTTCACAGCACTAGCCACAGTGTGTCATTGTTTGGTCCATCTAAGAATCTTCAAATTACTTCTCATGTGCCTTTACGAAATAAATTTATGGAAAAATTATTACCTGCTTGACACCTGCTTGATGGGGTTCTGGGAGTTGTTCTACTCCCAAAGCCTGCCCCGTGGCCAGGCTTTGGGAGTAGAACAACTCCCAGAACCTGTGAGTTTGATCCACTTGACCTGTGAGTTTGGTCCACTAGGATGTTGCTTGAAGTGGCCCGCAGGCCCACATATCCACCACAGCCCGGTTGATCCGGCATTCCTTGGAGAAAATGATCTAGTTTTCTCTTGAAGATGTCCACGGTTGTTCTGGCAATATCTCTCATGCTCATTGGGAGAATGTTGAACCGTGGACCTCTAATGTTTATACAGTGTTCTCTGATTGTGCCTATGGCACCCCTGCTCTTCACTGGTTCTATTCTGCATTTTCTTCCATATCATTCACTCCAGTACATCATTACAGTACTTTACTGTGTAGATTTAGGACCTGGCCCCTCTAGTATTTTCCACGTGTATATTGTTTGACATCTCTCCCGTCTCCTTTTTAGTGAGTACATATGGAGAGCTTTCAGACGATCCCAATAATTTAGGTGCTTCATCGGGTCTATGCATGCTGTATATGTTCTCTGTATTCCCTCTATTTCTGCAATCTCTCCTGCTCTGAAGGGATAAGTGATTTCATTTACTGGATTTAGTCACCATGATTCTGATAATAGCAGGATTGTGGTAATTAGCGATGTGCGTAGTATGGTGGGAGGAGGAATCTTGATGAGGGAGAGAGGGAGGTGGCATCAGCTGGCTGGTGTGTGGTGGCCACTGTTATTGTTTGGACTCATCATACCAGCTTAATGGTTCATTATGGTGAACACAAATGTAGATACTGTACTTATCTATAACATATAATATAGTTAGATATCTATACACTATATAGATATAGTGTAATAATAGCAAAAGGAGTATGTTGGGAGGACCCATTTTGGTGAGGGAGGTGGCATTGTCTGCTGGCTGGGTGTGTGACTTGTCATGTAGTTTTTTTGTGGCCACTATGTTGTTTGGATACCATACCAGCTTAGTTGTACAGCTATGGTGAACAAAACATGTAGATACTTATATATAATGTGTGTATATAGTGTAGTAACAGAAAAAACAGTATGGTGGGAGGAGCAATGTTGGCGAGCGAGGTGTAGGGGGAGGGAGGGCTGGCTGGGTGTGGCAGCCCACTCTTGTTGTTCGGACTCACCATACCAACTTGGTGGTTCTCTACGGTGAACAAAACATGCAGATACTTATTACACTAAATACAAATGATATATATAACAGCAAAAGATTTGTTTATCGGTTTTATAAACGTAGTAATTGAATTACTAATATGCTCACCATACTTTTGAGTATAGCAATGGTTCACACATTATATAAATATATCACACTACACACTATGAATAATATTATGGTATTGGAAAAAAAATAAAAAAATCAGACATTTAAATAATTAGGTAATAATATCTTTATGGCAATGTATAAAATATGTAATGTCACCTACGATTTGATTTTATTTTCCCATGATCAGAGAACACATTTAACAATCTTAAACGATTTTTTTTTTCCTTTTTTGCGCCTGGCGGTGTTGCAAACTATAACCCCAAGCACTGCCCGGGGGTTAGTCTTGACCTTATACTGTATGTCTTTCCTTGAGACTTGTGAATGGTAACTTTTCTTGCCAAAAAGTGGAAACAGGGATAATAAATAGAAGTAGAGAATACAAATATTACAGTAAAAAATTAAAACTAATTCACTGGAAGAATAATTTGCAGGTGGAAAGTTTTCTCACCTCTGACATTTGTGATCCTGTAATTAACCAAAGTGTATGCATCAAATCTCACACCACTGAATGATTTTCTGCAAGATCTCCAGCAAGCACAAAGACATTGAAACAGATTTTCTACTGGATAAGCTACTGTATTTCAATAAACACCAAAATTAAAACAAATTTAAAGAAATACAGTACTATACATACTTACAAATCCTTCTCTCTTGTTGTCTTTGGTGGAGCACATGGGAGCTTCCTGAAAATAAATTATATTAAAAATACATTAAATATAGTTTACCAAAAATTAATACTAAATTTATTATGAACTTATAAATGTCCGTAGATATAAAATCAGTTGAAAAATGGCGAGGTACTGTACAGGTACATCCATTTAATTACTTTAACTACCATATTCAAGCTGTGTCTGCAGTCTGAAGGAGTACAGTATAATGTCCCCTAATGAGCACTTCTTTCTAGTCTGGGAAAAAAATAAAGTACAGAGACGGGGACTGAGAAAAAAGGAATGAAGCAAAAAGACAGTAGTCCGTTTTGATTTACCTACCTTTTTGGGCCCTTCCCCCGGTACAACTGCAATTGTGACAAAGCTTAAAAGCAATTTGCTCATAGGTCATTGCTCCCTGCCTCTCTCTGAGGGGCCCACATTCTGGCTCGTGGTCCCCGGTAGGCATAAAACTCCTGTGACTGATGACCTTAAACTAATAAAGCACATATCAATTCGGATAACTTCAGGGAGTCCCACAGAAATAGGGCAATGAAAAGTTACATATATTAAAATAAAACACCACTTTTCCCTTCATTACATCATTCACCCATTAACATCAACACAACCCATGGTTTATGTTCAGTATAGTGTTTTATATTACCGAGATAATCAACCGAGATTATCCAGAACTCTACTAAATAAAACGTGGATCAGGTGTATAGAGTTTCTTATGAATACTTCTCTAAAACTGCTTCCATTCTGCATTCTCCCTTATCACGTTGACACTCATCCCAACTTTGTCATGCACATTAAATTCTTTGTCTGCTAATTCATCTTCCAAACCCTATCTTCCTATACTCAAATTCACTAATACACTTTTCACCCACCTACTATCAGCCATTAAGGACTTAGCAATGAATAAACAATGTAATAAATGTAATCTGGCACAGACATGGGATGAGACGACCCCATTACCAACCATTATGTAGTTACACCAGTCACATTTCCTGTATTACAAAAGTTGGGAGGATTGTGCTGGTGACCGCATCCCAACCACATAAAAGTGAGAAATAGTATAATAATGGGCAATAATATAATCTATACCTTTATATACTAACCCTTAAAGGAGGCAATACATATATAGCCGAGGTGAATAACTACTAACCATAGCTGCGGGACGGCGCACCACAGCTTGATGTAGGGATACTGCTTAAGATTAAAGTCCCGCGGCTACACGGGGTGCACATTAGCTTCCTCAGGGCTGTATTAAACAGACACCATTTAAAAAAAAAATGTGGGCAACATTCCCGAGTGTGAAAGCCTCAGTACCGAGTATTTACAGAGGTATTACATAAGAGCCCGCCAGATACAGACGGTACAATGTCAATCCAAGTGAACCCAAGGGGGCCGGTGGCCGATCGGACAGCACGCTGGACTTGTGATCCTGTGGTCCTGGGTTCATCCCATGCCCGCCGGCGAGAACAAGGGCAGAGTTTTCTTTCTTTCACCCTATGCCCCTGTTACCTAGCTAAAATAGGTAACTGGGTGTTGTCAGCTGTCACGGGCTTGCTTTCCGGGGGCGGAGCCTGTCCAGACCGCCCGCGGGGACCCCTAAAAGCCCAGAAACATCCTCAATACCTCAAGAGTTTCATGCCCACCATGAAAGTGGGCATGAAGGGGACACCATCCCCTGAAGAAAAGCGGCAGGGGAAAAGCTTTGAAGACGTGAGTCTGCTGGGTTCACCCAGAAGCCTCGGCGGGAAAATCGAACTTGACCACCTACGTGCCCGAATCGGAAGGGGGCAGCCCCTGAAGCAACCCGAGCCTCATACCGAGTTAAAACCCGCCCGACCCTGAAATTCTTAGATGTTCGGGAGGCAATAGCAGGGCCAACCATGCCCACCTGGGAAGGAAGCACTGACACGTAAGGAACCAAGGTCAAAGTGACCAATGCCCCAAATCCTGGTCCCCTAAAACCTAAGCAACCAGGGGTTTATATCCTGGGTCTCCAACTGGGCAACCAACCTAGCTTGTTGCAGCAAGGAGAACTGAGCAAGTAACGCAGCCACTGCCTGATCCCTGAGATCAACAGACAAAGAATGAGGAAAGTGAAGTACAAGCGGGAAACAGATTCCGGACCGACGGTGTCCCCGAACCAACATGCAGTGTGACGGAGGCAGTATGGATGATCGTTTCCCCGAGGCAGGGGCAATGAACAACCTATGACATCGCACAAGGCAAGAGCTTGGAAGTATCCATTGTAAGACTGAGCCCAAAGGGCTCTTCCAGGGACCGTAGGGTGAATTAGTCCTACTCCTTCTGGGCTAGCTAAGCCGGTAGAACTGCGTCAGGTAGCAGGCAAACTGACCACCAGTAGCAGCTATGAAACCTAAGGGAAAACAGAGGACGACAACCAACACAATTTAGGCTTGCTAATAAGAAGTTAAGCAGACCTGTCTAAACAAGGCGAGAACACCAGTGAACAAAAAAAATGAAAAAATCCCAGAAGACACAACAAACAAACTGGCAGTCAAAGGGAAACATCAGCACTACATTGAAGTAAAGCTTGCTGCACCAGCCACAGTGCACCTCCACCCAGGCAATAACACTTCCCTACCTGGGGCAAGACGGAAAACCCTAGACCCTTGATGTACCCCAAGGGTGAAGATAACATCAAGCGATGAAGTCCTGGAACGGGGAGCGATACCCGAATGCACCATGGAAGATAAGCCCGACACGCAAGGGCAGTACTCACGGAGCACCGAGAGAAGGTCACCCTTGGCGCATGCTGCTCCTGTACACTACGACACCTGGCCACCACACTGCACACAGCTGGAACAGCTACACACGGCAAAAATCCACAACGGGAACTTGAGGCCAGAGGTAACCGATTCTGATCACTAGCACATCAGTTCATGAACTGAAGTGATGGGCTGAGGGTAGAGCTAACAAGCGGAAGTGCTAGTCGCATGAAGGGTTGCTTGTTTGGTTTCTTTCTATGGAAGTTATTTTGATCTTTTGGGATGTAGATTGCACAGGTTAACCCTTAAATGGCGCATAGCTATATACCATTTGACACCCACAGGCGCATACAAAAAAAAAAATTATTTTTTCTTCCTAACCTGTTAATTTGTGTTCACTGATCACGGGAAAAATAATAAAAAATCGTAAGTTGAATATATTGGCCGCTATAGGGCAGGGAAGTCTGGCACAAAACAGGCGCTCACTCAGCATGCGTCCCAGGCGGTCTGTTGATCGCCAGCTGTCAGGCCGGAGTTGCCACAAAGAGATAATTGCCTAATTATTTCAATGTCTCTGATTGATTTTTCGTAGTTTTTTTGCTGTAATATTATTCAATAGTGTGTAGTGTGATATATTTATATAATGAAATGGGTGAATCATCGCTGTACTCAAAAATATGGTGTGCTTATTGTTGATTCAATTATGTTCATCAAACAGTGAACAAATACTTTGTCGGTTGTTATACTATATACACAGGTTATATATAGTATCTGCATGTTTTGTTCACCATAACGAACCACTAAGTTGCTATTATGAGTCAAAAAGTAACGAGGAGTGACCGCCGTGTACCAGCCAGCCACTCACGCCCTCCCTCAAGTCATCTGACTCGCCCACATTCTCCTCCCACAATACTGTTTTTGCTTTTATTCACTATATACAGACGCTATATATAAGTATCTACATTCGTGTTCACCATAACGAACCACTAAGTTGGTATGCTGAGTGGCAGTGGCAGCCCGCCACTGGCTGCCACTGCCACTGATGGACCTCACAGTCAGCTGATGGCTGCCGCCCTCAAGGCCACACGCACTAATATTTCTCCTCCAACAATACTGCTTGTGGTGTTATTACGCTATATACACACATTATATATAAATATCTACCGGTTTTATTCACCAAACTTGTACAAGTAAACTGGTATGGTGCCCAAAGACGTGATCACCAGTAAACAACACGATAATTCCTGCAGACGACGCTCCTCTCACCAAAATGGCGGCTCCCAACCTCCTACTCTTGCTGTTTATACTCTATACACACGTTATATATAAGTAGCTACATTTGTGTTCACCATAACGAACCGCTAAGCTGGTATGGTGAGTGCAGTCAATAAAAGGTGGCCACACACAGTCAGATAACAACGCCACCACCCTCCCTCCCACAGCATTACTCCTCCCTCCATGGAGCACAGCGCTAAATATCATCACAATCCTCTTATTATCAGACCCATGGTCAGTTTTATCACAGTCAGGGGTCTTCTGTAATAATATTATCGCTACATAATAGCATGAACAAGTATATTATGGCATTTTTAGGCGATGCTGTGGTCACAAGCTGAACAGCAGTGCTGTGAGCTCATGCTGCGTGCGTCAGGCTTGGTAGCTTACTCGATACTGAGGCCCCTAACACCCGGGAGTTTGGCCCACGATTTTTTTAAAAATGGCGTCTGTTTACAAGAGCCCTGATGAAGGTGTGGTGAACCCCGTGTATCCGCGGGCCGTTTAAATCTTGCGTAGTACTCCAACGCATCATATGATGCGACGCGCAATTTTCTGCAAGTCGGTCAACGCATCATATGATGCGATGCGCAATTGAAGGGTTAACCAGACAGTGGTGTGTTTTGATTCGCCTACCTTTCTGGGTCCTTCCCCGGTCAACTGCAATTGTGACACTCTTTAAAAGCAATGTGCTCATAGGTCATTGCTCCCTGCGCCTCTCCGAGGGGACCACATTCTGGCTCGTGGTCCCTGGTAGGCATAAGGACTCCTGTGACCGATGACCCGTAACTAATATAGCACATATCAGTTCGGATAACTTCAGGGAGTCCCACAGAAATAGGGCAATGAAAAGTTACATATATTAAAATAAAACACCACTTTTCCCTTCATTACATCATTCACACAATATAACATCAACACAAACCAGTGTTGATGTTACAGTATAGTGTTATATTACCAGATAATCAACCAGTGATTATCCAGAAGCATCTTACTACACAGTAGGATCAGGTGTATAGAGTTTCTTATGAATACTTCTCTAAAACTGCTTCCATTCTGCATTCTCCCTTATCACTGTTGACACTCAATCCCAACTTTGTCATGCAATTAAATTGCCTTGTCTGCTAATCATCTTCCAAACCCCTCTCTTCCTATACTCAAATTCACTAATACACTTTTCACCCACCTACTATCAGCCATTAAGGACTTAGCAATGAATAAACAATGTAATAAATGTAATCTGGCACAGACATGGGATGAGACGACCCCATTACCAACCATTATGTAATTACACCAGTCACTTTTCCTGTATTACAAAAGTTGGGAGGATTGTGCTGGTGACCGCATCCCAACCACATAAAAGTGAGAAATAGTATAATAATGGGCAAATAATATAATCTATATCCTTTATATACTAACCCTTAAAGGGGGCAATACATATATAGCCGAGGTGAATAACTACTAACCATAGCTGCGGGACGGCGCACCACAGCTATGGATGGTAGGGAGTACTGCTAAAGATTTAAAAGTCCCGCGGCTACACAGGGTTCACATTAGCTTCCTCAGGGCTGTATTAAACAGACACCATTTAAAAAAAAAATTGTGGGCAACATTCCCGAGTGTGAAAGCCTCAGTACCGAGGTATTACAGAGGTATTACAGAAGAGCCCGACAGTGATAAAGACTGTACAATGTTCAGATATCAGTGAACCCAAAGGGGAGCCGGTCGGCCGAGCGGACAGCACGCTGGACTTGTGATCCTGTGGTCCTGGGTTCGATCCCAGGCGCCGGCGAGAAACAATGGGCAGAGTTTCTTTCACCCTATGCCCTGTTACCTAGCAGTAAAATAGGTACCTGGGTGTTAGTCAGCTGTCACGGGCTGCTTCCTGGGGGCGGAGGCCTGGTCGAGGACCGGGCCGCGGGGACACTAAAAGCCCCGAAATCATCTCAAAATAACCTCAAGATAACCCAATGCTGTTCAAGATGTTCACAGCACTAGCCACAGTGTGCCATTGTTTGGTCCATCTAAGAATCTCCAAATTACTTCTCATGTGCCTTTACGAAATAAATTTATGGAAAAATTATTACCTGCTTGACACCTGCTTGATGGGGTTCTGGGAGTTGTTCTACTCCCAAAGCCTGCCCCGTGGCCAGGCTTGACCTGTGAGTTTGGTCCACTAGGATGTTGCTTGAAGTGGCCCGCAGGCCCACATATCCACCACAGCCCGGTTGATCCGGCATTCCTTGGAGAAAATGATCTAGTTTTCTCTTGAAGATGTCCACGGTTGTTCTGGCAATATCTCTTATGCTCACTGGGAGAATGTTGAACCGTGGACCTCTAATGTTTATACAGTGTTCTCTGATTGTGCCTATGGCACCCCTGCTCTTCACTGGTTCTATTCTGCATTTTCTTCCATATCATTCACTCCAGTACATCATTACAGTACTTTACTGTGTAGATTTAGGACCTGGCCCCTCTAGTATTTTCCACGTGTATATTGTTTGATATCTCTCCCGTCTCCTTTTTAGTGAGTACATATGGAGAGCTTTCAGACGATCCCAATAATTTAGGTGCTTCATCGGGTCTACGCATGCTGAATATGTTCTCTGTATTCTCTCTATTTTCTGCAATCTCTCCTGCTCTGAAGGGATAAGTGATTTCATTTACTGGATTTAGTGACCATGATTCTGATAATAGCAGGATTGTGGTAATTAGCGATGTGCGTAGTATGGTGGGAGGAGGAGTCTTGATGAGGGAGTGAGGGAGGTGGCATCAGCTGGCTGGTGTGTGGTGGCCACTGTTATTGTTTGGACTCATCATACCAGCTTAATGGTTCATTATGGTGAACACAAATGTAGATACTGTACTTATCTATAACATGTAATATAGTTAGATATCTATACACTATATAGACATAGTGTAATAATAGCAAAAGGAGTATGTTGGGAGGATCCATTTTGGTGAGGGAGGTGGCATTGTCTGCTGGCTGGTGTGTGACTTGTCATGTAGTTTTTTTGTGGCCACTATGTTGTTTGGATACCATACCAGCTTAGTTGTACAGCTATGGTGAACAAAACATGTAGATACTTATATATAATGTGTGTATATAGTGTAGTAACAGAAAAAACAGTATGGTGGGAGGAACAATGTTGGCGAGTGAGGTGTTGAGGGAGGGAGGGCTGGCTGGGTGTGGCAGCCCACTCTTGTTGTTCGGATTCACCATACCAACTTAGTGAATCTCTACGGTAAACAAAACATGCAGATACTTATTACACTATATACAAATGATATATATATATAACAGCAAAACGATTTGTTTATCGTTTTATAAACATAGTAATTGAATTACTAATATGCTCACCATACTTTTGAGTATAGCAATGGTTCACACATTATATAAATATATCACACTACACACTATTGAATAATATTATGGTACTGGAAAAAAAATAAAAAAATCAGACATTTAAATAATTAGGTAATAATATCTTTATGGCAATGTATAAAATATGTAATGTCACCTACGATTTTGATTTTATTTTTCCCATGATCAGAGAACACATTTTAACAATCTTAAACAATTTTTTTTTCCTTTTTTGCGCCTGGCGGTGTTGCAAACTATAACCCCAAGCACTGCCCGGGGTTAGTCTTGACCTTATACTGTATGTCTTTCCTGAGACTTGTGAATGGTAACTTTTCTTGCAAAAAGTGGAAACAGGGATAATAAATAGAAGTAGAGAATACAAATATTACAGTAAAAAAATTTAAAAACTAATTCACTGGAAGAATAATTTGCAGGTGGAAAGTTTTCTTCACCTCTGACATTTGTGATCCTGTAATTAACCAAAGTGTATGCATCAAATTCTCACACCACTGAATGATTTCTGCAAGATCTCCAGCAAGCACAAAGACATTGAAACAGATTTTCTACTGGACAAGCTACTGTATTTCAATAAACAACCAAAATTAAACAAATTTAAAGAAATACAGTACTATACAGTACTTACAAATTCCTTCTCTCTTGTTATCTTGGTGGAGCACTGGGAGCTTCCTGAAAATAAATTATATTAAAAATACATTAAAATATAGTTACCAAAAATTAATACCTAAATTTATATGAACTTATAAATCCGTAGATATAAAATCAGTTGAAAAATGGCGAGGTACTGTACAGGTACATCCATTAATTACTTTAACTACCATATTCAAGCTGTGTCTGCAGTCTGAAGGAGTACAGTATATGTCCCTAATGAGCACTTCTTTCTAGTCTGGGAAAAAAATAAAGTACAGAGACGGGGACTGAGAAAAAAGGGAAGGAAGCAAAAAAAAAAAAAACAATAGAAGCAGTGAAATTTAAAATATGAAGTATAAAGGATCAAGGAATAAATAACCAGGAGCAGAAAGACATGCTATTACAAAAAATGCATAGGACATGTTGGATCCAATCCCACAACAGATATACTGTACTCTCCAAATATTTAGGAGATGTACATACCTCACTCATCTTTGTGTAGTGTCATCCTCTCCAGGTTCCATTTAAGCTTCTTCTTAGCTGACTTTTGTGCAGTCTCTGGTTGGCACTGTTTAGTTTGGATCCTTCTGGAGTTTATATCCATTGTCCTCGTCAATCTGCTTCTCTTTTCGTTTCGTCTCTTCATCTTCATCCCTTTTTCTTTTTGGAGTTACTGGTGGTCTAAGATTTTCTTCCTTTTTCAAATGGCAATTTGTAGTGGTTAAGGTTTCTTCTGCTTTAGTCTGAAAAATAAATTATGAAATGCTACAGACAATCTAACTAGAGATTCTGAAATAATACTTTCATGAAACTCAAAGAGGAAACCACTATGAAAAAGTTTCCTTCACACCTTTATAAAGTTTAGTAAATCCTTACAAACATGAGAGTAAAGACCATTCTAGTACTGCCAGACATGGGCTACCAAATCTTTTCAGTTAGATGACAAATTACTGCAAGAGAAGAGATTTAACAGGCCACTCTTATGACTTGTATAGTGGATTCATTTGCTTGCAAAGTGCTTGCAATAGTCAGATTCCACATCATGATCTAATTCCATCCATCACAATTGAATGTCAACTGGATCCCCTTCTCCTGCTTTCAATATAGCCTTGTTGTGTTCATCTTTCTTGTCCGAGTGACAATTGACGAGACTGAATTGTTACCTAGTGAGAAGGGTACCCCTCCTAAGTTAAGTGGAGTATTTGGAGCTGCAAGGTAGTAGTAAGGGTGAGTAGATGACTTGTTATGGTATCTTATTATTATGGGTGATACATATGTTTATTTTTGTCAGCCAGTCCTACCTCATGACACAACAAATGAGGAACTAAAGTTGATCTTATGAAATCTCACACACAAATAAGAGCGAGGAAAATGGATCACACTATCAATTTATTAAATTATCTAATAGTTTGAAGTTGCAATCAATTAGAATATAGAAATAACTCTTAAATAAGCATTGAATCCTCGCATTGATACAGAGTGAGAGGTAGGCAATGATGCCATCACTTTTTTTTTTTTGGGGGGGGGGGAGATATATACAAGAGTTGTAACATTCTTGTACAGCCACTAGTACACGTAGGTCCCTGGAATACGATCCCCGCCGCGAAGAATCGTTTTTACAACCAAGTACACATTTACTGTCGAGTTAAACAGAGGTACAGTTAAGGATTTGCGCCCAGCAAATCCTCCCCGGCCAGGATACGAACCCATGACAAAGCGCTCGCGGAACGCCAGGCGAGTGTCTTACCACTTCACCACGGAGACTGGTGGGAGGCTGCTTGCTTGTTAGTGAAACACATGTTGACATGTTATACAAATATTAGACATTTGTATAGCTGTCATCAACAGTAATTCAGTTGATACTGCTGTTCAGATGTCCACATCTCTAATCCGACTCACACTTATTCATAAGTGAACCTGTCTCTATCTATGTTTATATATTTCTAGCCAGATGTGTACGATCAGGGAGACTAGGGGTTGGGCTGTTTATGGGCACGATTATAAACACAAACAAGTGTTAGTCCTTTGATTTACTAATTAGGGATACTGAATTCAATTGAAATAATTCTAAATTAGTATCATTCAATCTAACAGTAGACATTATCAGTAGGAAAGTCGTGTTAACTACAACCAGTCAGATGTGAGGCAGCCACATTGACACCGAGAACTGCTCTGTTCTATGGATGACATACGATGTTTCAGCTGCTCTGAGATGTCTTCTAGACAGCTAAGCTTCATTGTTTTACTAACTAGTTCAGACAGTACAGTAAATTATTTAAATCAATTCATTAATCAGGAATAAACTGGAGTAGCAGAATTAATATTTTAAATCAAACAAATTAAATAAAAAATACTGCACCGCGGGGGCTGTGCGGGAACTGTGAAACAAAAACCTTCCAATATACAGTCTGCTTATTTATCAAATAAATTTATCAATTATTTACACATCCCCCTCAAAGCTTTACTGACATCCACAAAGTTCATTATGGTAAATACATATGTAGATAGGCATATACAATATGTGCATATAGTGTAATAACAGCAAAAGCACTCATATTTTAATGCAGAGCAGTGCAGTTGTTAATGCCAACCACCCCTCATGGAGTAGAGCAACTTCAAACAAAAACTTCAAAAGGTCAGCTGTAACACAAACAAGGAGCAACAGGTTCAAGCTAAAGCCACAATATAGGACTGAAAAAGGTTATGCTTTTTCACCCATAGGGCTATAAACCCATGGAACTGCCTACCAGCCAAAGCCGTAAATGCCAAAATACTGTTGAATTTTATACTGCCTAAAAAATCATCAGGATAATTGATGGGGACCTATGACAAGCCACCTGGTTTCTGTCCTCATCGAGGTCACTAGAGTGCTAGTGACTCTTAGGTAGCTTCATTCCAAAGAATTTTTAATTTTTTCATTTTATTTATACATATAGCAGAATTCTTACATTCTTGTCAAGCCACTAGTACGCATAGCGTTTCGGGCAAGTCCTTAACCCTAATTTTCCCGGAATACGACCCACCAAATTGTTTCAACAACCAGGTACTCATTCACTGCTGGGTGAATAGAGGCTGCATTTAAGGACTGGTGCCCAGTCACTCCTCGGCCACCCTGAACTATATGTTTAACTGATCTCTAACCCTGTCCATGGAGGACAGAAGAAAATGTATATATGCTGATTAGCATTGAAAATGTGTGGCCACGTCTGTGGTAGAAAATAATAATAATAAAAAAAAATCCTCGGCCAGGATACGAAACCAGGCCAAAGTGCTCGCAAAGTGCCTGGAGTGTCTTAAGACTATGACAAGAGGGACTGCTTTCTACCCTGGGGACCACCCAATTATATAAACGTATAAAAAAATAAAAATTGCTTTAACGAAGCACGTGTATATGTTTAAGCTAACCCCGCCGTCTCCTACCTGCAGACGCTGGCCTCCAGTACATTTGCTGCTGGCACACACAAACTCGCCAACGTCAGCCGTTCCATCCTTCTCCGCTATCTTCGCCTGCACCCTCTTTGTGGCGATTCCTGATAATGCATTTTTGCCATTTTTGGCGAAATTTGTGTCACGGGCGCTTTTCCTATTCTTGAAAAAGTGTCGCAGATCAGTTTGTGTGGCGGCCATGGTAAGCTTGTAAACAATGCCGTCTTCCCGCCAACCTCGATTTGTAGACTCGCTTTAAGTTGTCACTACATTCTTCAGGGTGCAATTATTTTGTCTTCTTTGTATACAAAATATACACATATATGGCGTATGCCACAGTATAAAAATTCTTTAATATTTTAAATAAAACTAAACCATTAATACCTTCAATTATTCGAATAAATGCAAATATGATAGGACTTTAAACTAGCTTTTGAGCTTATTGAATTTATTTTGGGCCTATAATATAAAAGACCAAACTTTGTAACTATTTAATTGTTCCTGCACCGTGAGAGATTACACCCTTTCCAATTTTAATCCCTCCCTTTCCACCCAAGAAGCAAATTTGAAATCAGCTCAAGCTTCGTCTTGAGGCAAAGCTCAACGCCAAGCCGTGGCTCGTGTTGCAGCCTCATGCGCCAAGTTGCAACCTGCTGAATTCACCTGAAACAAGTTCAGGCCCTGCAGAATTTGAAGTATGTCCTCCTGGGTCTTCTGGATTGTACGTAGGGTATTCTCAAGTTTACTCTCCACAAACAAGACAAAAGCATACTCTCATCACAAGCGGGGAGAAAATGAGGAACTACAAATTAATGGTGTAACACTTGAATGGGTTGACCACTATCGGTACCTTGGCGTCACTGTCGGCTCTAACAAGGGGAAGAAAGAGGAGCTCAATCAACTCATAGGAACATGCAATAGTCGACTCAGGGCACTGAAAGCCATCATGACCTGGAATGGGCATGGAGCCTCGACTATTGCCGTGCTTAAAATGATGTACACAGCCTATGTGCGCTCCGTCATAGACTATGCCGCACCAGTTTTATGAACCTACTCCCAAAGCGATATGAAAAGGCTCGAGAGCATTCAGAATGAAGCCATGACAATCATTCTTGGAGTTCCAAGAACTGCCAAAACGTCTAATCTACGAGAGGAGCTGTCCCTCCCTCCCAGTGTTAAAAGCAGAATTAAGGAGATGAATGTTAAGCTTGCAATTAGGATAGCCAGAGATCCCCATTACAATGATATTGCTAAGAAAAAACTGAGTTCTGTGCTACTTTCAGGGGGAAACAGGAAAAGCAAAAAATGGCATCACAGATCAGTCTGCTACCTCGAAGAACTTCACCTGCTTGAGCAAGCCCGTGAGCTCCTGCCTGTAGAGAGGTTAACTCCCTGGGAGGATGACTCATGCAGGATTATCATCAATGAAATGGCAACGAAAATATCCAACATGTTACCACAAGAAATGAGGCACAAGTATCTCGAGGAAATAAATAAAGAAGCCGGAGATGAACTAGATCAAATCTACACTGACGGGTCATCTAATCCTGTCAATAGCAGGGATAGCCCTGCCACCCAGCGCTGGTGCAGCATACACGGTAATTAAGGATAATGCTTTCCAACGCAGAAATGAAGAAAAAGCCCGTATTGAGAACTATGCTTCTTCAACACAAGCAGAGCTCACTGCCATTGTTATGGCGGGATATCACTCACTATATGTGACAGCGTAATAGGTCAAGTGGAGGAGTTTCATTGTGCAGCCTAAAGCTTATCTTCCTTGTATCTAGAGGTGGTTCATTAATGTTCGTTAGGAGAAATGAGGGGTAATGGTCTGTGGTCCTATCAATGATTATCCCTGAAGTAAGTGGAGAGGTTATGTTAGTCCAGATGTGGTCAAGAGCAGAGGAGTACTATCAGTGATTCTAGTAGGTCTAGTGATTAAGGGTATGAGGAAGCAGGAATTCATACAGTTAAGGAAACTAGCAGCAGGAGGGTTATCAGGCTCGCAGAGGTCAATATTAAAGTCCCCTGAGATAATTAGATGGTTTTTGTTCAGTCTGTTATCTAGTATTAGATTTCTAAGGTTAGAGTTGAATTCGGACACATCAGTGTTAGGAATTCTATAGACTGCTCCCACAGTCAGGACAGACTCAGCACCCTTGACTCTGAAACTGGCGAAGATATACTCCCCACAGGAGTCTCTAGTTCTAATTACTTTTAAGCATGTTAGTTCTTGGTGGTAGTAAAGAGCAGTACCACCACCTCTCTGAATTGGACGACAGTTGTGAATTGCCGAGTAGTTAGGCATGTTAAAGAGTTGAGTAGTATCTTCTTTTAACCACGTTTCAGTGAGAATAACAAAAGAGAATTTGTTGTCAACAGTTTCAATCAAGGCATTAACATCATCAAAGTGTTTGCTTAGAGATCTTACATTCAAGTTTATTACAGAGACATTGTGATTATGTGTTAATACAATGTTTACATCATATGCTGTAGAATATCTGCAATTTTGATCATATTAAAATTTTGTTTTACATAAAAATGTATTAACTGTAAATAATGTATTGCACTAATAATATTTACGTTATAATATAACTATGATAACAGGACACATTCATTGGAGACATCTCCCGTCACGCAGGGTGCAATCGCACCTCCACAGATCTCCAGTATCAGCTCTTGATACTGGTAACGGCTCAAAAGAGCCACCACTTACGGGCTATTCATGCCCCTGCTACCTTTCGCGTGACTTAATCTTTATCAATCAATCAATCTATGCCAACAATTATGTATGCATATAATCTAATAAATATTCGAGATAAAGAAAATTAATACATTAAATTTAATTTTTTTAAATTTTGCCCCGAGGGGCGAGTTTATTGGGCAGCACCACTCAACTTGTGAGTGGACATACCGCCATAGCAGAATGTACAACACTCCCCAATAGGAAGAAAACCCGCTGGGTTGTTCATCCTGTCACTTGTACCCAGACATAGCTGGGACTTATTTAACTGTCTCAAGTGAACAGCTCCTCAAACAAGAAGATTAACATCTATCAACCCTTAAAAGCTTACATTATCTTGCGGGTGCAAAATGGGGGAATCTTTTAAGAACAGTATCAATATTTGACAAGTAGTGTTTTCCTAACTCAAACAATGTGGGGTTTATTATTCTACACATACTTCTGATATCTCTCAGGTGTTCACATTCACGTAGATAGTGGTCAAGGTGGTGTCCATCACTCTCACCACAGATTCTGCAATTTCGCTGATCAACTGTTGTTTCCATTCCATATCTCCATGGATATTTGTATCCAAGACGGATTCTCGCTATTACTGATTCTCTCCCTCGTCCTCCTCCTCTTCGGCCAATATGACTGGAATTGCCAGCTGCAACCATGTTGTTCCATCGTACAGATTCACTGGTTTGTGCTTCTATCCTCCTTTCCTCAGTTACCTTGTCACGGTGATGTTGCCTGACAATACCTCTAATTTGTAGTTGAGTCTTGGGTATGAAGTATTCAATATGGTCTCCTTCAGCGCCTTCAGCAGCCAGCACATCTGCTCATTCATATTCCAACATGGGAGGGGATCCACAGAAACTTGATGACTCTTCCCTGATTGGTAAGTACTCTCACAGCTCTCTTAATTTCAGCGACTATTGCAAGATTTTCTGCCCGATTTTACTTAGGCTTTGCAGTGCTGCTTTGGAATCGGTGTAAATCACTGCACCATTAGTGTTCCGTTCAAGAAACCTTAACGCCATAACAATGGCAGTTAGCTCTGCTTGCGTTGAAGAGGCATAGTTCTCAATACGGGCTTTTTCTTCATTTCTGCGTTGGAAAGTATTATCCTTGATTACCGTGTATGCTGCACCAGCCCTGCCATTGACAGGATTAGATGACCCGTCAGTGTAGATTTGTTCTAGTTCATCTCTGGCTTCTTTATAAATTTCCTCGAGATACTTGTGCCTCATTTCTTGTGGTAACATGTTGGATTTTTTCATTGCCATTTCATTGATGATAATCTTGCATGAGTCATCCTCCCAGGGAGGTAACCTCTCTACAGGCAGGAGCTCACGGGCTTGTTCAAGCAGGTGAAGTTCTTCGAGGTAGCAGACTGATCTGTGATGCCATTTTTGCTTCTCCTGTTTCCCCCTGAAAGTAGCACAGAACTCAGTTTTTTCTTAGCAATATCATTGTAATGGGGATCTCTGGCTATCCTAATTGCATGCTTAGCATTCGTCTCCTTAATTCTGCTTTTAACACTGGGGAGGGACAACTCCTCTCGTAGATTAGACGTTTTGGCAGTTCTTGGAACTCCAAGAATGATTGTCATGGCTTCATTTTGAATGCTTTCAAGCCTTTTCATATCGCTTTGGGAGTAGGTGCACAGAACTGGTGCGGCATAGTCTATGACGGAGCGCACATAGGCTGTGTACGTCATTTTAAGCACGGCAATAGAGGCTCCATGCCCATTCCAGGTCATAGCTTTCAGTGCCCTGAGTCGACCTTTGCATGTTCCTATGAGTTGATTGAGCTCCTCTTTCTTCCCCTTGTTAGAGCCGACAGTGACGCCAAGGTACCGACAGTGGTCAACCCATTTTTCTTTTGTGAAGCTGACCGCCGTCCCGTCCCAAGTGCTCTTGACGTTGTTGTTATAGATTCAACTACTGGGAACAAAATGTTCCAAGTAGCACGGGCTATGGAGAGCCCGTAGGGGACTTACTTGGCACAGGAGAGGGGCAAGAGCAGGGCTATGGAGAGCCCGGGGATTACTTGGCACAGGAGCGGGGCAAGTAGCACGGGCTATGGAGAGCCGTAGGGACTTACCTGGCACAGGAGCGGGGCAAGTAGCACGGGCTATGGAGAGCCCGTAGGGGACTTACTTGGCACAGAAGTGGGGCTGTAACTTTTGTACGTGCTCCTGCTTCCCTACAAACGCTGCGTGTACTAGTGGCTTTACAAGATTGTAAATACATGATATATGTATCCTCACAAACCCAATGTACTTTCTTGTATAAATAAATAAATAATTTATTTAGTTTAGTTCATTTATTATGCACCCCATAACCATCTTGTGGGCGGTAGTGGAAAGGGGTACAGAGGCACATAATGGGCTCAGGGACTGAACCCCACAATGCATTTAGCTAAGCAAGTTACAATCTTGATGAGCTAGTTACAAAATTCAATATAAGTCGTCACATCAACAATGGTTGAGATCGACCACAAGTACAGTTTCTAAATTAAGCAACTGATTTTTCTCTTGCAATGTATTGTTATCATTTATTAATTCTGATAGAAATTACCTACTTAAAATTATCTGTTAGATTAAGGACCTGCCCGAAACGCTGCGCGTACTAGTGGTTTTACAAGATTGTTAATACTGTATATTCAATGTATTCTCACAAACCCAATGTTCCTTCTTGTATATATATAAATAAATAAAATAAATAAATAAATAAATAAATAAATATGCGGAGAGCTAGTGTCACAATTGATATGTTGATTTGATTTGATTTTTTTTGTTGTCCTGCACACCGCTCCCCATCCAGTGGGCAGCGGTGGATAGGTACAATCACTCAGTTACTACCTACCCCAGAAATTTTAGCCAAATAAATAAATAAATAAATAAATACATGAATAAATAAAAAATATATAGGTGTCATGGCTTGGTGCTTTCTCTCACAGTTCCCTTCCCGTTGTTTACTGCGAGGCCGCGTTCGAGTCCGAGTACCGAGTGAGGACTCGTCACCTGTGG
>WNGS01165339.1:7991408-8007000 GCA_020271785.1 Procambarus virginalis
ATTTCGTCCATCTAGGAATCTTCAAACTACTTTTTTTGGTTCCTTTTCAAAAAACTTGTGGTCATTATTCATTTACAGGAATTAGTGACCAGAATTGCGATTATAATTAGCGTTGTGCGTAGTATGTGGAAGAGGAATTTTGGCGAGGGAGGGAGGGAGAGAATTGAGGTAGCCTCCACTGTGTGTGGCAACCACTCTTGTTTTACTCACCATACTAGCTTCGTGGCTCGCCATGGGGAACACACATGTACATGAGTATATACAGTATGTGTGTATAGTGTAATAACAGCACCAGAAGGATGTCGAGAGGAGCTATTTTGGTGAGGGAGGTGACGTCGCAATCGTAGCATCGTCTGCTGTCGCTGTGTGATTTCTCATGCAGTGTATGGTGGCCACTGTACTGTTTGGACACAATACTGACTTACTTGCATAGTTCTGGTAAATAAAACATGTAGATAGGTATATATAACATGTGTAAATAGTGTAATAAAAACAATAACAGTATGATGGGAGGAGCAATGTTGGCGAGTAAGATGTTGGAGTGAGGGAGACTGGCTGGGTGTGGCTGCTCACACTTGCTGTGTTCTGAATGTGTTGATGGTGAATGTATATAGTGTGTGACAGTGTATAGTCTGTAAAAAGATTTTATATCTATTTAAATAAAAATGGAAATGTTCGTTTGTTCAAAATGGCTAATCTCCGAAAGTTCTTCACAGATTGCTTTGAAATTTTCACACAATGTTCCATTCGCATCCGGCCAGCTTTTATATACATACTACATATATCTAACGAACCTTTTTGACATTTGTTCTAATTTTCAAAGTGCTTCACTTTTTTTATTTTTTTATTAAGAAATATGGAGCAGCCTACCTGCCATACACCGAACGAACCTTTTTGACATTTGTCGTTTTTCAAAAAATTTAATTTCTTTTTTCTACAAAACAGTCGATGCTTTGCAGCATCACAGCAGTCACCCCTTTATATCCCAGCATCATTAGCATCTTTAAACAAAATGAAACATAATTTATTTGCATCGTCGGAGGCGTCGGAGAATGTGCGAGAAGCAGCGCGACCCCACCATGTGGTGTTGTCATTATTCAAATGAGTGCTCGCCCTACGAGACGAATTGTCAGCGATCTGGGCGCCTGTTACCCAAAATGCTCGCCAACTGAGGCGATCGTCACTTGAGGTTCTACTGTACTTATGTTCCCACAATCTTTCTTGTACTTTATGGAAAGAAACTGAATAGCCATGGAACTCTGATATTCTTAGTGCTCTCTAACGGTGCCTTTTACACCTCTACTCTGCAATTCCTGCGGTATTTTTTGACCCAGTATGCATGTTATTTTTACAGATACGTTTTTTTTTTTGTTAAAGTGGACATGGTGTTTGTCCACCAACAATGGGCAGTCTATCAACCAGAAGACTCCAGCACCTCGTAACGCACCCAGAAAGAAAAAGAGGAACCAAACTCAAATGAAGAGGGATCCATTATCGAAGCGAAATCTGGGTCTCGCAGGAAGTACAAAGCAATAGCCTCCCGAATCTCCTTAGGTGGGATGCAGGAAGCCGAAAACCTCCAGAAAGAGGAAACCAAGGAACCCAAGGGAACCCGGAACCAGGAGCTGTCGCACCACATTGCAACACAACACCACAAGGCACAGCCCTATGAAAGGATCGGAGCCAGAGTCGAACGACTGCCACTCAACATATCAGCCTCAAAACTAGGATTGGATAGATGGCATGGGGGATTCTGGAGCTCCCCTTTCTCCCCCTCCTGGGAAGGGGGGAGCTGGAGCTGAGCAGACAGCGGTGCGGCAGCGATGACAATATGCTTGTTTGCTTACTAGTTCGGCTTTCGGTTGCAATTTTTAACAGGCTGTAGTTTGTTTTGGGATGCCTACCTTTCTGGGTGCCTGGGTCAATGGCAGGCATAGAATGCTTCCTACCACACGGGGGGTTTCTATAGGCCATTGCTCCTCGTGCCTCTTTGAGGGGGCCAGGTTCTGGCTCGTGGTCCCCAGTAGGCATACAACTCCAATCAAACCGACTGTTGCCAAGGTCTAATATATACATATCAGCCCAGTAAGCTCCGGGGAGCCAGAGGGGGACTCTCTCTCTACAGAAAATTGCCTATTGCAAAATTTCCTCCAGCATCGTTTGCAAATAAGGATACTATGATTATCCCCCCAGCATCATAGCATGTTTAAAAAATTTGTATCAGCTGCACAGTAAATTAACAATAAAAGAACTTCCTTGCACCTACATGCATACTCAGGTTTTAAAAGTTTCAAGCAGATGGGACAAATCGCAAAGAACCTATACAATTTTGAAAGAAGACTCATTTATTTGATGGAAATTAGTGTACAAGGTATCCCTTTGAATGATAGCTAATAATGGCGTAAAATTCAAAATTCGTACACATACCAAGAATATCTCTGGCAGTATCAAAAGTCTCTACAGCAGGAGGTTGAGGCAGAGGCGATGGCTCAATCTCTGGCACATCTTCTAGTAGGAAATCTGGATGCCATCTCTTGATGTTCATGCCACAGCTCATGATGGGAGGCTCCAAAGACTGTTTACAAAGTTGTATTACTGTTTTATTATGTTAGATAACCCAAGATTGGACACTAGGGTGGTGCACACCTACAGATCTCAGTGCAAGATCCTCAGTGCCATAGGGCAAAATTGGCAGCAACAACAAATTACAGGCAAAGTGGGTACAGCGAGGTTAAAATGTTTTTACAATCATGTGTAAATTTAACATTATTATACATATACTATGGAATGTTACATGTCGGTACAGTAACACACTATATTTATGCAACACACAACATTTGGAAAATGTTAACTTTTCATATTTACCTGAAGGAAGTGGTCATGATGATCCCTCAAGATGTCTACCAGAGAGTTGTGGAAAATATTTCGACGCTCAACCATCACAATGGAATCCATCTTACGATACTATAAAAAAAAATAAGTATTTTTTTGTTGTACAAAGTACGACAAAACAAGCAACTACTTCTGGTAATCAGAAGAACATTAGGCACCAACAGAAAATGAGCCAAAGAATCATTGCTACATTGTAAACACCAAATGTGCTTGACACCGGGTGGCAGTTTAGGTCACCCAGAGGTGTCAGCCAGTCTGTTTCCTCACTCATGAGCCACCCAAATCACAGCCCAGGATATTCAGCAGCAGTTTCATGCATAGAGAACCAAAGTCCAGGGACCAGAACATAAGCAGCTAAACTTCATTCATATAAACACTTAAAGGAAAGCTATTATCTGATGATGTAGCAAATCAACTGAATTTTACATAACATTTTTGTTCATGGCTACCAAAGGAGGTAGTAGAGATACCATTTAAACAGTAACAGAGTCTACACCACTATATTGGAATATGGAGAGGTCCGAGACACCTGGAAAACCGTAAAATATAGTGCCAATATTCAAGAAAAAGAATAACCGATATGAATTACCAATGTACCAGGACAAAAACCAGGACAGGACAAAAACAAAATTAAAATGAGTCATCAAGCATCTGGAGAGGATAAATTTCATTAAGTGGTAACACAGATTTTGAGACAGGGAAAGTTGTGCTTAAACTAAATAGAGTACAATGATAAAGTCACCAAGAAAAGACAGGAGGAGGATCTGGGCTCAATAACAGATAGATAACCCAAAATGGAGAAGCAGGCTGTATTAACAGGAATGGCACTAACAGGATAAAAGTACCAGTCAGACAGGAAGCAGGTATAGAAAGAGGAAATGTCAGATGGATGAGAGTGGTAAGCAGAGCACCCAGCCTGCCCTCTCCAGTTGTCACAATGGACACAAAATGATGCAAGTACAAATTAGTTGAATTCAATCTAACTTGAGTGATGACCCCTGCATAGAAATAATAAACTTTTGTAGGCCAATATGTTTTATAAAACTGTATATAATTTTTTAGTTGTTGGGGATTTTGACAAAAAATTATTATCGGAGATGACAGATTAGAGTACAAGAGGGGCTCAGTCCTTCAACCCCACTGTTTCACATGTGCATGAATAATCTATTTAAGGAGATAATGTACAATCTACCATGTCCATTTTGCAGACAATGCAAAACTGATGAGAACAGCAACAGAGGAAGGCAAGATATAAGAGGGATGCTACAAGCGTGATCAAAGAAATGGTTTATAGAACTAAAAATTAAATAATTTCAACTAATGATGCGAGTGGAGAAAGACAAAGCCAGGACAGTATAAGATAAAGAAGAAGGCTACCGGGAGACTTAAAAAATATTGTTGTGCACAGTATGAACTATCATAAATGCTATACCTACTATGATTTCTGCAATAATTGCCATGCAGACTATGGATGCTGCAATACATATTATGCATACTGTGAACATTTCTTATGTACTGTATTTGTAAAAAATATATTGATTTTCCATATTGTTTTTAGATCATAATTTAGCTCAAATCCTTATCATATCTTACACAGTATACAAATCTGCACACAACTATAATGGCAAGGACTGTGCAAAACAATTTCTTCAAAACAACCTTTCTCAATCCTCCAGTTAAAATTCCCCATCTGACTACAAAATGTAAAAATTTTTGCTCCTGGATAGTGTTATGTTGATTGCTTATGCCTCCAATATATGGAATTTGGCTATTAATCAACATGTCATTGCGCAACATGTCATATGACGTATTGAGTAACCTGCTATAAATTGAGCAAGAGTACCGTGCAAGATTTGAATGGCCAGTTGGGTAGAGGGAAGCCCTCAATACGCTCCCCCAGGGGGCTATAGTAAACAGCCACCATTTTGTAAAAAAATCCAGCTCACGCTACCAATGCGTGGGAAGCCCCAGTTACCCAGCGGTCACCATGGCCAAACGCCTCCCAAGCACGCACCACGCAATCACTTACTCAAGAGCAAATAACTAGTGAATTATTTTCTGATGGTGAGGAAAGTGATTTTGATGACTGACATTGATAAGGACTACTACACACAATTGATCAATGATAGTAGCACAGACAGTGAATATGAGATACAGCCTCCTACCATGGCGAGGCCTACACGCTCACCAGTGCCTCCTCGCTCAGTGTCCACTCTAATTCACCCACGACCACACAGTTCTTGTGCTTATTTAGAGTACGAGGATATTTTGGGCGACGAGTCAGAGGAAGGTGACCCATTTCCCGGCTTTAGTGAAGTGGATTCAGAGCATCGTGTTACCGTGCCTGTTGCTAGTACCAGTGGTGTTACCGGGCGAGATTCGTCGCATCGGCAGCGTCTCGCCCAGCCAAGCGCCACCGCATGGCACCACTTGAGGAACCAAGACCCTCATGTTCACGTGATTTCACCCCACGTGCACGTAGCGGCCGTACTTTGCGTAGACAGGCTTCAGCTCCTGGTCCACAGTATGCAACGCTTCCTCGCCGTCGTGTCGTTGTTGCATCTCGCAGGACACCAGGTGTACTTGTGTGGAGTGATGGTGAAGAATTTATTCCTCTAATTCCTGCCTTTGACAATAAAGACATTGGGATTACAGACTTTTCCCCTGATAATGGTGAGGACGTGTGTAAATGGATTATTTTACAGCATTTTATGAGCCACTCATGGAATAAATTGTACACCAAACAAACTTCACGCAGCTCATCTCAATGGAAAGAGATAACAGAACATTTACGATTGCAGCATTGGAAAAACACTACTGTAGGTGAAATGTATGTATTTTTTAGCAATATGTATGTTGATGAAGCATTGTGTCAAACTCGCTATCACAGATTATGGAGCAAAGACCAGACTGTTCCAACACCTTTCATTGGGAAATATTATGTTCCGAAATACTCCTCAAGTGTCTTCATTTTGCAAGTAATGAGGACCGGACAAGGATGATAGACTTTGGAGAGTCAGGCACTATATGAATGAAGTGATTAGAAAGTACAGAGATTCTACGTACCAGCACAGAAGCTGGTGATTGACAAATCCCTTGGGCTTTTCAAAGGACGTGTTGCCTTCAAGCCGTATATTCCCTCCAAACGCAACAGATTTGGATTGAAATTTTTGTTCTTTGTGACCGTGAAACAGGATATGTGTTACACATGCTTCTGTATTCTGCTAGCGATGTAGACATTCCCAGTAACAACCAACATGGTTTCTCAGGTAGTGTGCTGAAGTCCCTGATGGCACCATGGCTGAACAAGGGCCACATTTTATACACGGATAACTACTATACAAGTCCCTTGCTAGCTAGGTTCTTGATTGACAATAGAACTGGATTGGATGGCACAGTAAAGTCAAGAAGAAGGTTAATGCCAGTGTTTGACAATAAACTTGAAGTTGGTGACTGCCAGCTAAAAAAGTGATCAAATACTCTCAGTTAGGTGGAAAGACAAGAGAGAAGTGAATGCTGACAACCGCTCATGATGGTACAATGGTGAACAATGGCAGGTAACCATTTAACGCATGAACCATTATATAAGCCAGATTGTGTTCTTGACTATAATATGCGTTTGGTTGATAAATCCGACATGATGGTGGGTACTATCGAGTATGTGCTGAAAACATTGAAGTGGATGAAAATGTTTTTCCATCTTGTTTACATGAGCATGCTGAACAGCTACAATATGTATCTGGTGAAAATGGATGTAAACCAAGTTTCCGTTCGATTGCTTTTATACTTGGGACATAGTTATTAGCAAAGTTTGGCAAAGATGTTCCTGGCATACAAAGACCAATCATGAACCCAGTATTGCACCATGCTGCTACACCCAGGCTCACTTACATGCAGGCCTTTCAAGCACACAGACTAAAATATTTGCCACCAGCTGGAAAGCGTGCAATAGGCCAACGTGTTGCTTAGTTTTTAGAAAAAAAAATCAGAAACGTAAACTGGTGCAAACGTGGTGTGAAGCGTGTGCAGTTCCAATATGTGCTGTCAACTGTTTCAATGACTACCACTCTCTCCAAGACTTCTAAATGTGCAATAATAGTGCAAAAACCTGTAAATAGTGTGTGTGTGTGTGTAATTACCTAAGTGTAATTACCTAAGTGTAGTTACAGGATGAGAGCAACGCTCGTGGTGTCCCGTCTTCCAGGACGCTTTTGTCATATAATGCTTTGAAACTACCGACGGTCTTGGCCTCCACCACTTCTCCCCTAACTTGTTCCAACCGTCTACCACTCTGTTTGCGAAAGTGAATTTTCTTATATTTCTTCGGCATCTGTGTTTAGCTAGTTTATATCTATGACCTCTTGTTCTTAAAGTTCCAGGTCTCAGGAAATCTTCCCTATCGATTTTATCAATTCCTGTTACTATTTTGTATGTAGTGATCATATCACCCTTTTTCTTCCGTCTTCTAGTTTTGGCATATTTAATGCCTCTAACCTCTCCCCGTAGCTCTTGCCCTCAGTTCTGGGAGCAACTTAGTAGCATGTCTTTGCACCTTTTCCAGTTGTTGATGTGCTTCTTAAGATATGGGCACCACACAACCGCTGCATATTCTAGCTGTGGCCTAACAAAAGTCGTGAACAATTTCTTTAGTATATCGCCATCCATGTATTTAAAAGCAATTCTGAAGTTAGAAAGCGTGGCATAGGCTCCTAATAATTAGCACTGTGGGAGGAGTGATGCTTAAGGACGAAGGGTGATTGCATTATTTACTGTGTACTCACCTAGTTGTGTTTGCGGGGGTTGAGCTCTGGCTCTTTGGTCCCGCCTCTCAACCGTCAATCAACTGATGTACAGATTCCTGGGCCTACTGGGCTCTGTCATATCTACATTTGAAACTGTGTATGGAGTCGGCCTCCACCACATCACTTCCTAGTGCATTCCATTTACAAACTACTCTGACACTGAAAAAGTTCTTTCTAATGTCTCTGTGGCCCATTTGGGTACTCAGCTTCCACCTGTGTCCCCTTGTGCGAATGCCACCCGTGTTAAATAATCCATCCTTGTCCACCCTGTCAATTCTCCTGAGAATTTTGTATGTGGTGATCATGTCTCCCCTAGCTCTTCTGTCTTCCAGCGACGTGAGGTGCAGTTCACGTAGTCTGTCTTCATAACTCATGCCTCTTAGTTCTGGGACTAACCTAGTGGCATACCTCTGAACTTTTCCCAGCATCGTCTTGTGCTCGACTAGGTACGGACTCCATGCTGGGGCTGCATACTCCAGGATTGGCCTTACATATGTGGTATACAAGGTTCTGAAGGATTCTTTACACAGGTTTCTGAAAGCAGTTCTGATGTTAGCCAGCCTCGCATAGGCTGCTAATGTTATTCTTTTGATGTGGGCTTCAGGAGACAGGTTTGGCGTGATATCAACTCTCAGATCTTTCTCTCAGTCCGTTTCGTGAAGGACTTCCTCTCCCATTCGGTATCCAGTGACTGGCCTAGTTCCTCCTAGTTTCATTACCTTACATTTACTTGGGTTGAACTTTAGTAGCCATTTGTCGGACCATTCCTTCAGTTTGTCTAGGTCATCTTGTAGCCTCATACTATCTTCCTCTGTCCTGATCCTCCTCATAATTTTTGCATCATCAGCAAACATCGAGAGGAACGAGTCAATTCCTTCTGGAAGATCATTTACGTATATCAGAAACAGTATAGGTCCAAGGACTGATCCCTGTGGGACTCCACTGGTGACTCCCTGCCACTCCAAGACCTCACCTCTCACGGTGACTCGCTGTGTCCTGTTGCTTAGGTACTCTCTTATCCAGTGGGGTACCTTCCCTTTCACTCCTCAGGACATGGATGTGTGGTCATCAGTTATTGTCTGCATTCACCATACCAGCTCAGTGGTTCTCTATGGTGAACACAAATGTAGATACTTATATATAATGTGTGCATTAGTGTAATAACAGCAAAAGGATTATGCTGGTAGGAGCCATTTGGGTGACGGAGGTGACGTCGTCTGCATGATTTGTCTGGATGTGTAGAGGGTGGCCACTATGCTCTTTGGGCACTCTACAAGCTTAGGTGTAGAGTTATGGTGCATACAACATGTAGATACTTATATATAATGTGTATATAGTGTAATAACACTGCAAACAGTATTGTTGGGGGAAAAAAGTTTAGTGCGTGACCTTGAATGAGTGAGGGAGCCGCCAGCTGACTGCGTGTACAGCAACGACTCTTAGTGCCTGAACTAACTATATCAGCTTAGTTGTACAGTTGTGGTGAGCAAAACGTGTAGATTCTTATATATAATGTCTGTATATTGTGAATAAAATATAAAGCAGGATAGTGGGAGGAAAAAGTGGGCGAGTGAGGCGTTGTTGAGGGAGTGGCAACGAGTGGCTGGCTGGTGTGTGGCAGTAATTCCTTGTTGCTTTTCGACTCTCAATACCAACTTAGTGGTTCGTTATGGTGAACAAAACATGCAGATACTTATATATAATGTGTGTATAGAGTGTAATAGCAGCAAAACTATTTGTTTATCGTTTTATAAACATAATTGAATCGCTAATATGCACACCATACTTTTGAGTATAGCGATTATTCACCACTTTTATTATATAAATATGTTACAATACACACTATTGAATAATATTACTGCAAAAAAACTACGAACAAATCAATCAGACATAGAAATAATTAAGTGATAATATATTAGTGGCAACTCCCACCTGTCAGGGCAGGCGACGCTGACCGGCTCTGATGACCGCTCTGTCAACGCCCACTTTTTGCCAGACTTCCTCGGTCAATTGCACCCAAAATATGTCACCTACGATTTTTTTCCCCCAAGCTCAGGGAACACAAATTAACATTTTTAGAAGACGAAATAATTTTTTAGAATTTTTTTTTTCTTGCACATAGGGGTGTAAATGTCCTCAGGACCCCTGAGCAGTGGAAGGGCTAATGGGTGCCTAACCTGGTGGATGGCAGGCAGAACTCTTCCAACCACAGGGAAGGCAGGGGAGGTTCTATACGCCATTGCTCCTCGTGCCTCTCTGAGGAGGGTGCCAGGTTCTGGCTTGTGGTCCCCAGTAGACATTAGAACTCAATTTAAAGGACTGTTGCCACAGTATAATATTTGCATATCAGCCTGGGCCAAGCTCCGAGAAGCCAGAGAGGCTCTCTACAATTAGTGTTATGCATCATCTTGTGGAATTGCTTATTACGTATCTTGTTTTCTGTAGAAATGAACAGATATTTAACCAACCTTCAGTGTTTGAGGATGTGCCACTTCTTCAAACTTCCTGGAAAGGTTTTGGGTGGAATATGGCTTGTAATCCAAATTACATGCCACTGTTAACTGGTAGTGATCTTTGGTTTCTTTTCCACTTCCTGCAAAACATTTCCTGTTAATTTATTTACCCACAAAATGCTAAACTATTTTTCACGTGACAATATAGCATGAGGTACCAAACATTCTGAGGGAAACTGAAAACTCAGAAGACATTTGATCATACAGTTATCATCATTATAACATCACAAACAGAAAATACTTTTAAGAGAACATCAAGTAGTACCTGTATTTCTGACATTCATATTCTTCTCTTGTTTGAAGAGATAAGCCAGAGGAAACACCGTCTTTATCTGCCCGAGGTAGTGTTCCTGAAAGGTTCTGTTGGACATGACAATTAACAATTTTGGAAACTACATTGTACAATAAACACAGAAAAGGACATGAATGCTATGACAAAGACATGTGAAAAACCTCAAGTTATTACAGATCAAGAAAAATATCCCATACTGTCAAATCTCAGGAGTACTTTTAGACACATTTGTCTAAAGTTATTGTCTTTGGCTGTATTTAATTTGCTTGAAAATATTCTCAGAGAATTATGAACTGTAAATAATGTTACCACAATCCCCCAAGTATCTACACGAGTGCACATCTCAAACAGCCCATTAACAATGCCAAGACCTTTTCTTAAATTAATCCTCATGAGTGTGTTATCTTCATGCTCCACCTGAACACCAGTAACATTCTCTACAATGTCTTCCTGGGTCACAAGACACACCAGGGTCATCTACCTCTCCCTATAACCACTCCACAATATTTTCTCCTTATCAACAATTTGAAGTTTATTGTCTGTGTGCCATCTTCATTAGCAAACCATTACAAAATAAAAAAAAAAACCGTCTTTACTAAACTAATGGCCTCGAACATTTTCCTCCAATCTATTTTCCAGTGTTTCAGATGGAAAACCTTCCATACCATAGAGAATTTTATTTATATTATATGTCCGAAAGAAATTGTATTTATATTTTGATTATATACCTATTGCAAGATGTGAAAAGCTGTTGCAGTAACCTCAACCTGGCCTTAAATTCATCATGCACAGGATTTGTATCACTTTCAGCTTTTTAATTGTTATTGTGCACCACCAACAGCTATCAAGGTATGACAAGATATACCAATAATAAACCCTCCTCTAAATCCTCATATTTTGAAGCTCTAAGGGTCTTTTCTCTCAACTTTAATTACCACTAAACTCTCCTCTCCTACTGACAAACTACATTGGGTTTTCTTTGCTTTCTTATGCCAGAAGCTGTATTAGGGGCCAATGCTAAACTCTGCCAGCTCCCAGCCAATTTCCAATGTCTTCTAGTTTGTATGAGGCCGTTCCTCAGACCCCTTATCACATTTAACCTTACTTCTCTTGCTCAATATGTTTCAACTTCAAAACATTATGAATTCAAAATAAAAATTAAAAATGCTTGAGCAACAAAATTTAAGATAGCACTCTAAAAAAATATACAATAAATACCATACTAAAATTAAAATCTTACTTTAAACAAATTATAGTACAGTAAAAGGCCACAAAATATTCCTTACAGATAAAAAAAAAATTTAATGTTAATTACTACAAAACCATTCATTTTACATTTTAAATCCTGTTCTGAAAGAGAACAATCCTCATTCTTTCCACATATTCTTGTTGAATATTAATGCAAGCAGCAAGTGCTTCCTGTTGATATTACCAAAATCAGTGTGAAATTCTTTTGTAACTAATATTTTTTTTTTTTTTTTTGCAATATTCTTTGAACTAAACTCAATCAAAATGTCTGGAGAGGATTCTGCATATAGCCACCAACCCTTAAAGTTCAATTCCCTTAGGAAGAACAAATTAATCAATGGTGAGGGACATTGTATGAACTTGTATTTACAGTACCTTCTTAACATTTCCTGTACAGCTGGTTTCAGCTTGCTGTACGTAATAACTTCCTGTCTGTTGTGGAGGAGAGAGACCACTGTATCAACAGCCCTGAACACTTCTTTAACAAAGCGGTACTTGTATGGCAACAAAAGTTCCCCGGATGGCGTTTCAACCAGATGTTGGAAGCGTTCATATGCAGGAGCCTTAATAGGAGTTTTGTATGGAGTTTTTACAGGAGTTTTTTGTGGACTGAAATAAAATGTTAGATTGGTGAAGATAAACGGCCAATAATAATGCTTTGTACAATACTGCACCAGCAAGGGACAGTAGGCCTTAACCCAAGCTATTATTACCCCAGTTAGGCATCACAAATTCAATAAAACCAAATCTAACCCTTAACCCTTAAACTGCACAAAACATCATATGATGTGTGACATTGAAGGGGTATAATTACAAAAACCAGCGTTGAATGTAATGAAACGCCATTTTCGGGATGAGGCCCGGAGGCTCCCAGAGCTTACTAGGCTGATATGCTAATGTCAGACTTTAGCATCAGTCATGTGTATGGAGTTCTGTGGGCCTACCGGGCACCATGAGCCAGAACCTGGCCCCTCAGAGAGGCATGGGCAGCAATGGCCTATAGAAACCCCTGTGTGGTTAGAAGCCTGGTTGATGGGGTTCTGGGAGTTCTTCTACTCCCCAAGCCCAGCCCGAGGCCAGGCTTGACTTGTGAGTTTGGTCCACTAGGCTGTTGCTTGAAGCGGCCCGCAGGCTCACATACCCACCACAGCCCGGCTGGTCCGGCACTCCTTGAAGGAATAAATCTAGTTTCCTCTTGAAGATGTCCACGGTTGTTCCGGCAATATTTCTTATGCTCGCTGGGAGGGTGTTGAACAACCGTGGACCTCTGATGTTTATACAGTGTTCTCTCATTGTGCCCATGGCACCCCTGCTCTTCACTGGTTCTATTCTGCATTTTCTTCCATATCCTTCACTCCAGTATGTTGTTATTTTACTGTGTAGATTTGGTATTTGGCCCTCCAGTATCTTCCAAGTGTATATTATTTGATATCTCTCTCGTCTTCTTTCTAGCGAGTACATTTGGAGGGCTTTGAGACGATCCCAATAATTTAGTTGCTTTATCGCGTCTATGCGTGCCGTATATGTTCTCTGTATTCCCTCACGGGAATACAGAGGGGACACGGAACCGAACCCGGGGAGGGGTAGACACCAAATACAACATGAACACAGACGGGGGGATAAGAGAACCCCATTCCTTGCAACAGTAAGCCCAGCTCAGAGGGCAGAAAAACCCAGGCGGGGTCCAGCTGGGCCCAAGGACTCAAAGTCAGCCCTCCCTAGCCCCAAAATCCTCCTCCACAGGACCCGGGGTAGAGTCATCCCCCAACGCACCGGCCTCAAAAGAAAAAGCCAGTGCAGCCGTGAAAGCTGGACAGAAGGAAGCCAACTAGTCAGACCTGGAGGCTGCAGCAGCGGGATTGAACTCGAATGCCTCCATCGCCACACCGGAAGGGGCATCCCCAAAAACTGCCCAAGTCTCAAGACCACCTAAACCCTGCCCCGATTCCGAAAACCTCAGACGCTTCGGGCTGGAAGCAGGGGGGAGGGGATGGGACTAGGACGCACCACAGCAGGGAAGGACGAGAGGGTGCGGACTGAGCCAAGGTTGAAGCGACCCCCACCCCAAAGTCCGGATCCCTATAAGCAAAACGGGGTAGCCTCTGGGCATCCGGGTGAGCAACCAACCAATCGAGTGCATTGCAACAACCTAAAGTGCACATGCAATGCCTGTGCCACCTGTACCCATAAAAGATCATCATTAGACTTGGTAACCGAGTCACAAGCAAGCAACAGAACTCGCAGGATTCCGGGTCAAAATTGTCACCGACCAAACAGGTAGCGTGACGGAGGCAAAAACAGTCACCCTGAGACAAGGGGACAGAGCAACCCTCAAACTCGCACGAAGAGAGTGGGGACTCCGGGATCACATCCATCGGACCCACGCGCCCCCGAGGGGTTTCCGAGTCCTGAGACTGTACTCACGCTCGGGAATCCCAGGCAGGGTACTGGTAACCGGCGCCCAAAACTACCAATCAACTGTCTAAAGCTGAACCCCAGGGATGTGTACATTCACGGGGACCTAGCAGGGGGCACCACCAGAAGAACCGTATCAGGTCATACACCAAGGAGCAAGCAAGGCAGACCCCCCTACAAGGCAAAACAAAACCTCGCATGAGGACAACGTACTGTACCTCAAAGAACAGAGCTGACTGCTTTGAATGGTGAAAACAAGCTGCGCAGCACTCTACGCCCCGTACCAGTGCAAACTGCCTCTTACCCTAAGGTAAACAAGGGAGACAAAACACCCAAGCACCCATTTGTTCGGCTTTTGGTAGCAATATTTTCACAGAATAGGGGTTTGTTTTGGGATGCACACTTTTCTGGGTTCCTGACCCGGTTGATGGCAGACATAGAATGCTTCCAACCACACGGGGGTTTCTATAGGTCATTGCTCTCCTTGTTTCTTTGAGGGGGCCAGGTTCTGGCTCGTGGTCCCCTGTAAGCCCATTAAACTCCATACACATGATTGATGCCAAAGTCTGACATTAGCATATCAGCAGTAAGCAGCAGTATACCTAGTAAGTTCCAGGGAGCCGAAGGGGCTCCTCCCAGAAAAAGTGTTAGTGGCTTTGCAAGACTGTAATTTCATTAAAACATATGATCCAGTGCTTCTTGCAAGGGTTTTATATAACCAAATAAAAACTTATACTGTACCTGAGGGGAACATCAACATCCAATGTAGTAAATCTCTTGAGCTGCACATTGACAGCGCCTTTACTTGGAGAAGGTGGCTCCACTGACCGTAGATCAGTAACTGTACTCTGCTTGAACTGTCGAAGTTTCTCATGGCACCGATTTACTTTGAGAAGTTTTGCATGCAGTTCATCCAGCCTACCACACTTCCCAAGCGCTCTTTGATCTCTTCTGGTGTTAATTTCTGTTGGAAAACACATTTTTAGCATCAGAAATTATATACTTTATTTTTTGGCAGGATGTTCCTGCACAGGCCAAATTATATACTAACCCTGCAAGGTCCTTTCAACAAGGGATTTACAAAAATTAAACTTGACCTACATTATAATTATCCCATATCCCACATTCATTGGGCAGGGAGTCTTTAGGAATAAAAAAAAAAAGCAGCATTGAATGGCTGAATGTAATGAAATGCCATTTTCGGGCGAGACCCAGAGGCTCCCCGGAGCTATCCAGGCCGATATGTATATCCTTAGACTTTGGCAGCTATCAGTGTGGATGGAGTTCTAGGTCTACCAGGGATCACGAGCCGGAACTGCCCCCTCAGAGTGGCACGAGAAGCAATGGCCTGTAGAAATGCAGATGTGATTTGGAGCATTCTATATGCCATCGACTGGAAAAGACCCCAAAAAGATAAGCACTTCAAAACA
>WNGS01165339.1:8015498-8027432 GCA_020271785.1 Procambarus virginalis
AGATAAAGGTACACACATGGGTGATGAGGTACAAAACATAATGTGGATTTACAGATAGAGGTAGTACATACAATACCTAAAGCCACTAGTACGCACAGCGTTTCGGGCAAAACCTTGTAGTCTGCTTTGCATCTTTCCATGATTGGACTTGCATTACAGCAGTTTTGAGACCTTTAGAGATGGGTACATATCTAGATGTAAATGGGTACATCTCATAGAAATAAGCTGAGAAGAACAGCTAGAAAATGCAACCTGAACCAGTGCCTGAAAAAAAAAGCTCAGTAGCACTAGAAATATGTTCAAACTGTATACTCCTAAGAAAAATGAGGAAGATATGCAGATTGGAACGGTAACGTCGTTCCCTCTATAGGCGAAGAAAAAGAATCGCGGAACAACTTGAGAGTCGCACCCTGTCTCAAGAACGGCGAGGAAGGTTAGGTAGAGAAATAGAAACTATTGAACTAAAGCTACAGGAATCATACCAAATCCAAGAGAGACAAAGTGAGCAAAAGGACATCAGTGAAACAGAGAAATCAGAAATATTTTTTCTCCTATGTAAAATTAAGATAAAAAACCACATCTAGTATCGGGCCCCTGCGTAAGGGAGTTAGAACGTTAACTGATTACAACAAAGAAATGAGCGAAATACTAAGGAATCAGTACGACTCTATTTTCAGCGAGCCACTAAGCACACTGAAGATTGATAATCCAAACTAATTTTTTATGGATATGATATCAATATCAAATTATATATCAGATGTCACCCTATCCCCCACTGGATTTTGAAGAAGCCATAGACAGTATGGCTATGCACTCTGCATCAGGCTCTGATTCCTGGAACTCTATATTCATCAAGAACTGTAAAAAAAACACTATCGCAAGCCGTTCACATTATTTGGAGACAAAGCCTAGATATTGGCATTATCCCTGACATACTAAAAACAGCAAAGATAGCACCACTTCATAAAGGAGGAAATAAGGCAGAGGCAAAAAATTACAAACAGATAGCACTAACATCGTACACCATAAAAAATCTTTGAGAGAGTGCTAAGAAGTAAGATCACAAAACACATGGAATCACATCATCTCCATAACCCCGGAAAACATGGTTTCAGAACAGAGCGCTCTTGCCTGTCGCAGTTGCTGGACCACTATGATATAGCCTTAGATGCTATGGAAGACAAACAAAACGCTGATGCAATTTACACAGATTTTGCAAAGGCATTCGACAAATGTGACCATGGTGTTAGTGCACACAAAATGCCATATAAAATGCGTTCAAAAGGAATTTCCGGAAAAATAGGCAGATGGGTCTACAATTTCCTGACTAATAGAACCCAGTGTGTAATAGTCAACAAAATAAAATCCGGACCATCAACCGTGAAGAACTCAGTCCCCCAGGGTACTGTGCTTGCTCCAGTACTTTTCCTCGTCCTCAGAGAAGGACACAATCTATAGCACTGTATCATCCTTTGCAGATAACATTGGGATTTTTATGAGAATAGACAACATAGAGAGCACAGCAAACCTCCAATCAGATATAAATTAGGTCTTTCAATGGGGCTATATAAAATAATATGGTATTTAATGAAAATAAATTCCAGCTCTTGCGCTACGGAAAAAAATGAAAATATATAAGCAGAAACCACGTACAAAACACAGTCAAATCATAACATAGAACGAAAAGGCAATGTAAAGGATTTGGGTGTACTCATGTCGGAAGACCTTACCTTTAAAGAGTGCAATAAAGTAGCCGTCACAACTGCAAGAAAAATGACAGGTTGGATAACAAGAACTTTTCACACTAGAGATGCTATACCGATGATGATACTCTTCAAGACGCTCATGCTCTCTAGAGTGGAGTACTGCTGCACAATGACAGCCCCTTTCAAAGCTGGAGAAATTGCTGATCTAGAGAGCGTGCAGAGATCCTTTACTGCTAGAATCCACTAAGTAAAACTTCTAAACTATTGGGATCGACTGAAATGCCTAAATCTGTATTCTCTTGAGCGCAGACGGGAGAGATACATAATAATTTACACATGGAAAATAGTGGAGGGGCTGGTCCCAAACCTGCGCACAGAAATAACATCACATGAGACCAGAAGACATGGCAGGATGTGCAGAATACCCCCGTTGAAAAACAGAGGTGCAACAGATACTCTGAGAGAGAACTCTATCAACATCAGAGGCCCGAGACTGTTCAATACGCTTCCACTACACATAAGGGGCATAACTGGCCGACCCCTCACAGTGTTCAAGAGAGAACTTGATAAGCACCTCCAAAGGATACCTGATCAACCAGGCTGTGACTCATACGTCAGACTGCGAGCAGCCGCGTCCAACAGCCTAGTTGACCAGTCCTGCAACCAGGAGGCCTGGTCGACGACCGGGCCGAGGGGACACTAAGCCCGAAAACATCTCAAGGTAACCTCAAGGTAAGGTAGGGTTGATTGGATGAAGTTAGTTAGTTTAGTTCATTTATTATGCACCCCATACCCATCCCGTGGGCGGTAGTGGAAAGGGTTACAGAGGCACATAATGGGCTCAGGGACTGAACCCCACAATTCATTTAGCTAAGCAAGTTACAATCTTGATGAGCTAGTTACAAAATTCAATATAAGTCGTCACATCAACAATGGGTTCGAGATCGACCTCAAATACAGGTTCTAAATTAAGCAACTGACATATGTGGAGAGCTAGTGTCAAAATTTATATGTTTGTCCTGCACACCGCCCCCCATCCAGTGGGCAGCGGTGGATAGGTTACAATCACTCAGTTACTACCTACAGTTAGCAAACTGGGGATATTTGGCTAAAATTTCCAAGAGAGAGGGAATGTAGACATTTACATACAACAGAGACTAGCACAGATTAAGAAAATATCTAGCTATAAAGCAGTGCAGAAGATGTACAGTGACCATAATGCAACAGCTGCAATGTCAGGATCTGCGGGTTGGTACAAGAATTCATCCAACGATGAAGTTATTGTATAAAAATCATGGTTGTTACCATCTGGCATATAATTAGTACATTGGGTTGCTTGCCATTCTTGGTTGGCAAGACCTTTAGCTCAGGCAGGATGGACAGCAACGCGGTTTACTAAAATGCTACTACTTCCTCTGCTCCTTAAATTCTTAATTTATAGAAAAATCATGTTACTGTCAGTATAGCACTTAACAATTTACATGGTGAAATGTCTTATGTAAGCTTCCATTATCTAGTGTGTAAGGTTTAGATCTTGTTGGCCCAAAGAGCATCTTATTGTGTCTGGGTAATTAAGTAAGACAATTAGAGTAAACACTCAGTCAAGCAATCAGCAATCACTCTACGGCTCGACAACATAGAGTGTTGAGTCCTAAAACAGTGTGGCTGGGAGGTGCTCTGAATAGGTCACACCACCACACAGCCAAAGACAGTGTGGCTGGGAGGTGCTCTGAGAGAATAGGTCACACCACCACACAGCCAAAACATAAGGCTCTGGGTAGCAGAAGAAAAGGTAAAGTGTTGAGTTTGTGTACAATTTTTGTGTATCCATTTCTATTTACCTCAAAGGATAGGATTTTATTTAGACTAGGAAGTATTAAATTGCAATCTTGCATTAATTAAATTCATATAATTGTTCCCCTGCGTTTATTCATTTTCCCACTAATATATTTTGAGTCCTAGTTTCTTGAAGTGTTGGGAACTCCTGTGGTCCTATAAGTATCCTTATTACTCAAATATTCCCCTAGTCTTGAGTGAGCAGCTTTTACAGGAATTCCATCCATCCTTTCCTGGTAATTGTATCAAATCTCCTGCTAATTATGATCAAATTTCCTGCTAATTATATACTAATTTACAGGTCTTCTGAGTTAATTAGTTTAATTACTCCTATATCATGAGATGCGGTGGTAATGTTAATTATTAAGTGAGTAATCCTGATTGTCCACCCAGTGCTGTAAGTATTGTAAACGATATTTAACACCATTGGTCATCAGTAATTCCTCCCCATCCTTCCTCATTCTGGTGGAGCAGTCTGCTGCAGGGACAGGCTCGGCAGGCTCGGCAGGCTCGGCAGGCTCAGCAGGCTCGGCAGGCTCGGCAGGCCTCGGGAGTGTATATTTTACAAGTATTACAGCTGTGAGGGATTACGCTTAGCAGGAGTGATCGTTATACACGTGACACTTGGTGATCGTACACCAAGATGTACAAGGGTGACTGGCAAACGTTACAGTGGTTACAGTGGTTACAATGGTTACAATGGTTACAATGTTAGAGTAGTTCCGAGATTATTGTCTTTTATTTCATCTCTGTTTGAAGACAATATCATTAAGCTTTTAATTATATTATCGTATATATATTGTAATAATTGTTGGGTGTTGCGGTGTTCGGTCACGATGCTCTACGGTGATAATTATATGGGTCCTGTAGCACAGTGGTCTAGATCCTGGATTCACAACTGAGAGACCCGGATTCTATCCCCCGTGTAGGAGAGAAACGATTTGACACGTTTCCTTTCATCTCATACTCCTGTTCACCTATCCTAATAGTGAAATAGGCACCCATGTGTTAAGGGAAGTATTGTGAGACAACTGTTGTGGGTTGCATCCTGTGGAAGGCAAGTATAGTTCGCCCATAGGAGGCGGGGGGAGAGCTTGTAATGCCTAAGAACAGGCTTCCTGTCCCCAACGCGGGTACTTTTATATAATGAATAGATGAGTAACATTTGTTTATTTATAACCTATTTATTTATTTGGTTCCCACTAGTGGTCTGCGCCGTGGTCAGGTCCCGCTAGGAACCCTGCGCAAGGCACCAGAGAGGACGACAACTTCAGCAGACAGTTCTCCCTAGGAACCCCCATCCTTGCCTCCACCACAAACAGTATATCAATCCTTGCTGAGGTTCGCGGCTCTCCTTGCAGGCACTTTCACCGGGTTGAAGATGCTGACGTTACTAACACTGCTGAGTAACCGCTTGCGGAACCTGCCGGCGGGATCCTTCCACCTGGCCAGCGAGAGCCCCGTGTCCCTCGACTTCACCAACAACCTCATCAGCAGCGTCGACGTCGGCGCCTTCCTCGGTGGGTTCCCATGGTTCCACACGGCGCTACGAGACTCTGACCCTCACACAGCCACAGGTGGACAGAGTGTGTGCTCTTGATAATACACATAAACAGGTGGGACCGCCAGACCATCACTTAATCCAGCAGATGAAAACCATGTGAGAGATCGTGAGTGAGTGTCCTCAAGCTCTGGATGGTTGAAACACTGCAGGATGTGGCGCCGTCTTCACAAGGCACACACAACACTGTTGAACAGGCACTACACATCCTAGAGTACGACCACTCTTGCTTCTCTCTCGATCCCATGTGTGTACGTTATAAGATGGCTTTACTCAGTACATGTTCCAAGGTGGCTCTACTGAGTGTATGTTCCACGGTGGCTCTACTGAGTGTATGTTCTAATGTGGCTCTACTGAGTGTATGTTCCAAGGTGGCTCTACTGAGTGTATGTTCTAATGTGGCTCTACTGAGTGTATGTTCCAAGTTGGCTCTACTGAGTGTATGTTCCACGGTGGCTCTACTGAGTGTATGTTCCAAGTTGGCTCTACTGAGTGTATGTTCCAAGTTGGCTCTACTGAGTGTATGTTCCAAGTTGGCTCTACTGAGTGTATGTTCCACGGTGGCTCTACTGAGTATATGTTCTAATGTGGCTCTACTGAGTGTATGTTCCACGGTGGCTCTACTGAGTATATGTTCTAATGTGGCTCTACTGAGTGTATGTTCCACGGTGGCTCTATTGAGTGTATGTTCCAAGGTGGCTCTACTGAGTGTATGTTCTAATGTGGCTCTACTGAGTGTATGTTCCACGGTGGCTCTACTGAGTGTATGTTCCACGGTGGCTCTACTGAGTGTATGTTCCAAGGTGGCTCTATTGAGTGTATGTTCTAATGTGGCTCTACTGAGTGTATGTTCCAAGGTGGATCTACTGAGTATATGTTCCAAGTTGGCTCTACTGAGTGTATGTTCTAATGTGGCTCTACTGAGTGTATATTCCAAGGTGGCTCTACTGAGTGTATGTTCTAATGTGGCTCTACTGAGTGTATACGGAAATCGATGCAGGGTCAAACATGTCGCTGCATCGATTCCCGGTGTGTAGGAAGGGTGTAGTTTATTGTGGTGGCTATGGCTTCTCGTGTGATTGATAAGAGTTGTGTTTGGGGTGACTATCTATCTATCTATCTATCTATCTATCTATCTATCTATCTATCTATCTCGAAACAACACGATACCTCTCAGTGTGGCGATCCAGAGGCAAAATGCATGCTGCATCTTCATATATATATATATATATATATATATATATATATATATATATATATATATATATATATATATATTGGTGTATACTGGCAGCAGGTTTTCTTTTACACATGTCTCATTGAATATGACCGCATATTCTGTATTTACTATCTTCTGATTTAGGGCTTCTATCCCTCTAACTATTTTCTTAGCATCAGGGCTTAGCTGAAATAGGAGTTCTCCAAAACTCATTTTCGTAATTTCTGGGTGAAGAAAAGATGTGGATTACTATAGAATGTATTACACTTATTTAAACAATTTGCACAACGTTTCGAACCTCCATGGTTCATTCTCAAGTGAGGAAATGTTACAATGTGGTTTGATTATATACCCGCACTGGGTCAGGTGATAAAACAATAAAGGTGAAAACATAGGGGATACATAGGGGATAAATGGGGTGAAACATATGAACATAAGAATAGAGGTAACCATGGTCTAGAGCTGACGCTGCTCTTTGTGCTCTAGAGCTGACGCTTCTATCTAAGCATAAGTCCTGTATACTACTATTATATATATATATATATATATATATATATATATATATATATATGTATATATATATATATATATATATATATATATATATATATATATATATATATATTCTTCCTTATAGTCACTGCAATAATTCCTTTCTTCCCTTACCATCAGGTCTGCCTGGAGGTTCCACCATCATCATGTTCCACAACGAGGTGACACTCTTGGAGGAGGAGGTGTGGAGGCCCACCCTCGAGGACAACGTTACTGTCGTGTTGCAAGGTCAGCTCTCTCTCCTTATTGTCCATCACAGTCCCTCTAGTTAGTTGTCCCTCACAGTCCCTCTAGTTAGTTGTCCCTCACAGTCCCTCTAGTTAGTTATCCCTCTCAGTCCCTCTAATTAGTTGTCCCTCTAGTTAGTATGTCCCTCTAGTTCAGGGGTCTCCAAACTATGGCCCGCGGGCCACATCCGGCCCGCCACATAATTTCATCCGGCCCTCCAAACAAATCCCTGTGTGGTGTCCTTGAAAAAATAATTATCGTACGAATGGCATCGCAGAATTATTCAAAGCTGGGCTGCTGACTGGTGGCGCTCAGCCCGAGTCAGTTTTCCTCTCTCTCGATAGTGTGACGCACAGATACTAGTGCTGGTAGGTATGTGTTGTGCATTACAACCAATCAGTTGTGTATAACTGTATATTGTGGGGATGGAGGGCGAGTGGGGCTTCGCTCCTGTTTCAGGAGCACAAACACTGTACAATATTCTTTTCTCTGTACTTTGACAATACCTTTATCTTAGTTTAAACCTGATTTTAATGAAATTTTGAATTCAAAACGACAGTATCATTCGTCACACTAATTTTGTTGCATAAAACTAAAGGCAGGAATCTATTTAGTTTACCCTAATTTTTTCCAAAAGATATGTTTTAATTTTTCCATGTTTATACTTTAATATTTGAGGAAATTAAATTACTGGCACTGATTTGTTTTTTTTTTTATTTTTTATTTTTATTCCTTCGGCCCGCATAAATATGGGAAATATATAATGTGGCCCTTACATTGAAAAGTTTGGAGACCCCTGCTCTAGTTAGTTGTCTCTCTCAGTCTTTAGTTAACTGTCTCTGCAATTTCTCTCTAGCTATCTCTCTCAGTTATCATTATGTCATCCTCAGTTTCACATTTATACTCCATTTATACTGCATACTCCAGGCTGGAGTATGCAGCTCCAGCCTGGAGTCCATACCTAGTTAAACACAAGACAAAGTTAGAGAAGATTCAGCGGTATGCCACCAGGCTCGTTCCGGAACTGAGAGGATTGAGCTACGAGGAAAGGCTAAAGGAGCTGAACCTCACATCCCTGGAAAACAGAAGAGTAAGGGGAGACATGATAACCACCTACAAAATTCTCAGGGGAATTGACAGGGCGGACAAAGAGAAACTCTTCACCACGGGTGGGACACGAACAAGGGGACACAGGTGAAACTTAGTACCCAGATGAGCCACAGAGACGTTAGAAAGAATTTTTTCAGTGTCAGAGTAGTTAATAAATGGAATGCATTAGGCAGTGATGTGGTGGAGGCTGACTCCATACACAGTTTCAAGTGTAGATATGATAGAGCCCAGTAGGCTCAGGAATCTGTACACCTGTTGATTGACAGTTGAGAGGCGGACCAAAGAGCCAAAGCTCAACCCCCGCAAGCACAATTAGGTGAGTACAATTAGGTGATAAGGTGATTTAATTTGTCTCTCATTATCTCCCCATATCTCTGTCTGTTTCTGTGTGTGTGTCTCTCTCTCTTTCTCTCAGTCTCAGTCTCAGTATAGTATTTACCTTTATTTGTATATAGACAATCTGCCTATATACAAATAATAATTTATAAACATATACAAATATATACAAAAATAACAAATAAATATATATTAACAATAATATAGAAATATGCTCAAATAATAATATACAAATAGTTACACATATCAATAATCATTGAGATATCAAGTTGTCTTCTTTAAAACCCTGACCTTTTATGGGAGGTGAGGGTGTTGTTGGGATGACCCGGGCCATGTGAGAGGAGGGTCTTGAATCTGGTCAGATGCTGATGGATCTCTGGGCTCACTCCCTGGTGTTTGTAACCCTCATGACCCTCCAGAATGAACCTCTGAATTTCTTGAACTCTTAACTTTCTCTATACTTTCTTCTTCAGGTTTCTGGTCCACACACTTTGGTGATGGGCTTGAGGTCTGCCGACCTGTGGGTGCTCATTAGGCTGCAACAATGACTTACTAACCAACGTGTTATTATACTTTGAATCAGTCCTGAACATTGTCTAGGACTAAAGTAAACTGGCTTTGTATATACATTAAGGAGAGGAAAATACCTCTTGGAATCATACAATATACATTGTATGATTCCGCCTATGTAACAGTGATAGGCGGAATGCAGCTCTCAGTGTGTATGCATCTATATGATGAAGGTTTGATTGAGTGATGAAGATTATGCCACCCAGGAGGTGGCACGGGCATGAATAGCCCATGAGTGTAGTGCTTTCCACTCACTCACAGATGTTTAGAGTGAATGTGATGTTTGGACGCAAGAGGATATACTGTGTGTTAAATAGGGCTAATAAGATTTCGTTTATCAGTGTATGTATGTCGAGAGGCTTATATACCGAATAAGCTTCTCGACGTATATTGTGGGGAAAACTGCCAGGATTGATATGAGAGGAGAACTACTAGGGACTTGTACTGTACTAAAAGATTTAAAATTTACTGTATGCAAAATTAATTTAACCAAAGTCTCTAGCTAGGGTCGTAAATCCTAGCTCCTCTTTTCCTAATGACAGACTGTGGGCTGTAAGGCACAGGTGGGGGTGAATGGAGAGGTTGATTGAAGTTCCACAATCCACCTGCAGGCAATTATCTCACATCAGCTTGCATTTTTTATACAAGGATAAGATTTTAATAAATTCAGTTCTATGACTGAAATTTAAATTGAAAAAAGTTTATTGAGGTAAAATACACACAAAGGGATGAGGTTAGTCAAGCTATTCTCACCCCGTTCAGTACATCGTGTTAATACATACATACACACACATCACAAGCAATAAACATATTACCGAACATTCTGAGAGATAAACATATACATTTCCTCCTTTACACAAGTAAGTTCTATGACTGAACACTGGTTCTGTTTAAATCAGGGATTTAAACATGTACATTGTCCAGCCTAGCACCATAACTATTAACAGCCAACATTCATTTACTATAAACACAACAATTTAATTGTAGAAGTATGATATTAAATGACCTTAAATGTAGTCTAAGTACTAGTTAACTAAGTACTAAAGATTATATTCAATAGGCTAAACTTATATTATAAATTAAAGATAACTAAGAAAGCAATAGTTAACTAATCTATATGTTCAAGTATATATATATGTATTCTATATGTATAGAATCATATATCATAATAGTATATGTATATGTAAAATGAACGGGGAAGTGGTTCATATAGCTCGGCTATCACTTCCTTATGTCCGGTCGTGATGGTCAAGTGGTTTAAGTCATCCCTGTACATACCAGTTGCGTTGCTCCTGGGAGTATGGGTTCGAGTCACTTCTGGGGTGTGAGTTTTCAGTTGTATCTAGTCCTGGGGACCATTCAGGCTTGTTTGCATATATGTAGATATATTCAATTTATATAAAGAGATTCAGTCACCTGGCTGAAACTCTTCCCAGACTAGGGACACTTGTGAGGTTATGAATCTCACGAGTGTCTGGGGTCCTGTAAAAGATTCAGGACCTACAATATTAATAAACTTACTGAAATATGAGGCGTTGCCTCACTCTAAAACGACTGACAGACTTATTGGATATATTAAAATTATACAAGCATACAATTGGCCAATTAATACACTAAATAACATTCAATATACTTCTCTGAATGCCGGGTGCCTATCTGACAAGTGTGCCAGACCGGATAACTCTCTTGTCGAGTTTAGGCACGATATTTTACATCACAGCTTTGCTGTATAATGTTCTAGTAGCGTTGCTAATTGATTATATCCTTAATTGCGGTTGCAATAGGTCAGAAAATTGATGATAGTGGAGGTGGAGAAGCGATACCTTGTGTGCTCCACTCTACACTTATTTACATATGTTCTAGGCAATTTCCCTGTAGATATATGTCCAGGTATTCCCCCAGTTCTAGAGAGTAATCACTGGTGATAAAGATAATTGGATAAGGTGTCCTAAGCTGAATAATTGTTCACAAAGCACCGTCGCACGTTTTCACTGTTTTGTAAACACAAGCGTTCTGGCCACGGGTGTGGTGGGCGCTTCTCTCCCAGCCATCGTCCCCCCCCCCTCCATGCTCCCTGAGCACGGTAGCCTTCAATGAATATTGATTGATTATTTTTACTGTCTAGACATGATTGAGATAAGATGTGATTGTAACATAATTGATATAGGACTTAAAGATTACAAGTAGTACTGGATAGTACTATTGATTCTTATTAAGGATTTGATTTAATCCCTACTGGAAATCGATTAAATTGTTCCAATAGTTTTTAATTAAGAAATCCTTCTAGAAGGAACTATCAGGGGGAAAGCACCAAGTCATTATGACTATATAGCACTGGGAAGGGGTCAGGATAAGGATTTGGGATGGGACGGGGGAGGGAAGGAGGGGGGTGCCCAACCCCTTGGACGGTCGGGAATTGAACGCTGACCTGCATGAAGCGAGACCGTCGCTCATCTACCATCCCCCAAGGGGTTGAGCTTTTATTAAAAAGCAACTGTCTTAATCTCAAGATATAATCTTTTATAACCGCTAAATTACCCGCCAATCCTTCTAGAAGCTTCTGGATTCTTGAGAAATCATGCACAAAGTCACATAGGCAACCAAGGGCTCAATGGTCCCTACATGATCATAGGTGGATTGTCTTGTAGGATCCATGTATAATGAATCTGTATTGATTTTGATATGATTTTGTTATTATTTAGATAACGATATAGAAATAATAATTTTTTTAGATAATAATATAGATATAGTGGGTAAAAATTTTCCCACATATATACACTGATAAGCGGAGTGCTTATACACGTCACGGAGTGTAT
>WNGS01165339.1:8028432-8130932 GCA_020271785.1 Procambarus virginalis
ATATTAATATGTATCTATATATTACGAATTATAATGTTTCTGAACAATTCTGTGATTTATAACAATGGCTCGAGGCTTGACCTGACACACTCACCGAATAGAGTTCATGGCTACGAAAAGAGAAGGAAAATTGAAATTGTCAAATGTATGCTCGGAGCTCCTTAACGTTACAAATGAGGTGGTAGAGGTACTGGGATTTAAAATATAGAAAATGAACTTAGTTATTATTCTAATATACAAACCGCCAGATGCAACGGCCGAGGAATGCACAGAAACAGATAAACAAAATAGAGAATAGTCTGATAATTTGGAGAACCCGATACCTGATATTATCTTCCTAGGCGACTTCAACTTGCCTAGTCTCAGGTGGAGAATAGCAAACAATATTATACCAGGAAATCTATCGGGACCTAACCAACCACAGATTAGAGAACTACTTAGATTCTGTGACAAATTTTCACTCAATCAGTAGATATCGGAGCCAACGAGAAATGAAAATATTCTAGATCTGGTCTTTACGAACAATGAAGACATTATCAGAGACATTACGATATCAGATACCACATACTCAGATCACAAGCTCACTGAAGTGCAAACGACCATCAATACTCAGAATAGACCTAAAACGTTGATCAAGCGAGAGGGGCTATTCAGTAAATTAAATTTTAATAATAAAAGGATAGACTGGGAGAAAATAAACATGGAATTTACAAACATTCCATGGGAAACTTTCTAAGTAATACAAGTCCTACACAAGGAATTGAAAAACTAACTTCGGAAGCGTATCAAGTCTGTCTGAAACATGTTCCTTTGAGGAAAGCCAGAAAAAGGTCCAATGTAGAAAGAGAACGCAGACGACACTATAAAAGAAGGACAAAAATAACAAATGCTTAAGCAGACACGATTTCCCTACAAAGAAGGAATAATTTAAATAGGGAGATTGAAGAAAACAAGCGGAAATTGAAAACTCATATCAGACTGAAGAAAGGCAGTTAGAACAGAAAGCAATTTAGGAAATAAAGAAAAATCCAAAATACTTCTTCACATATGCGAAATCAAAAGCAAAAACCCCTGCCAGTATTGGACCTATTCGTACGAATGAAGGTTCATACACGGAGGATGACAAAGAAATTAGTGAAATCCTAAAAAAGCAGTATGAGGACATGTTTAGCACTCCAGTAAACAACATGAAAGTAGAAGATCCAGACAATTTCTTTATGCGTGATATCCAAACCCCTGTAAATATAACAGATATCAACACAAGCGTACTAGATTTTGAAAAAAATTGAAAACATGCCCATGCACTCAGCTCTGAGTCCAGATTCATGGAATTCAATATTTATAAAGAAATGCAAAGTGCCAGTAGCACAGGCACTCAGTATAGTGTGGTGGAAGAGCTTGGACACGGGGGAGATACCAGATGCGCTTAAAGCAGCAGACATTGCCCCTCTACACAAGCGTGGTTGCAAAGCATTGGTAAAGAATTATTGACCAGTTGCACTAACGTCCCACATAATAAAAGTATTTGAGAGAGTGATTAGGAGTCAGGTCACCAATTTCATGGAGACCAATGACCTTCACAACCCAGGCCAACATAGATTTCGACCGGGAAGATCGTGCCTCTCACAGCTACTTGATCACTACGACAAAATCACAGAGGCATTAGAAGAAAAACAGAATGCCGATGTGGTATACACGGACTTCGCAAAGGCTTACGATAAATGTGACCGTGGAGTGATAGCACACAAAATGAGGTCAATGAGAATAACCGGTAAAGTAGGACGCTGGATGCTCGGTTTTCTGTCAAACAGGACTCTGCGAGTAACGGTCAACCATATAAAATCTAGTCCAAGCGCAGTTAAAAGCTCTGTACCTCAGGGTACAGTCCTTGCACTACTGCTTTTCCTTAATCTCATATCAGATATAGACAAAAATACAAGTCACAGCTTCGTATCATCTGTTACGGCCCTACTGGGACGCAACCGAATTTTCTCCCCGATGGTAGTAGAGTTTTGTTAATCCGGCCCCAAGTCAGTAGAGGCTTTCAAGGGGTGTGTTCCATAATGCAATTTAAAAGCACAGGGAGGGTACACAAATACACTTATAAACTTAATAAATATATATTCCCACCACCACACGTATAAAGACACACACGGGAAGTATTATTACACAAGTCTATGTACAACGTTGTCCTCTTCAGAAGACACTGGACACTCGGCGGTGCTCACTTGAAGTAACTGATTCCTTCGTCCGTGGCCCCCAATGGACCCACGATGATCGCGACGAATCTTCCCTGGCCACAGGCCAGCCAAATCTCCGTCCCACTGGGTGCTTCGTCGTGATGGCCTTCAACCACGGTCCAGCCCGTAGCTGGCAGGTACCGATCAGCCTCGCTGTTAAGGCCACTTCACGACCGATACTAGGGGCCTAGCCCTAGGCAGGAACCTCGTGTGACACGCTGGTCACTCTCCTCAAGGGGCCTAGCCCTAGGCAGGAGCCTCGGGTGACACGCTGGTCACTCCTCAATAAGCACCACAGTGGGAAGTCTCTTCCACCAGCCAGCCCCGGATAAGGCGATTCCCGACACTGCCACTCCTCAGGCAGGCTATAACTCTCTCAATAGAGTTCGTCCGGGGTGGCTCACAGCTTCTTCAAAGTGGACTGGTGAAGAGACTTTGGCTGCCTTGGGTAGACTGACTCCTTGTCCAACACAGCAGTCCCAGGTCGACTCTGCAATCAGACACGTCATCAATACTGGGGTGCTCTAGGGGAACATCACTTCCAAGCTTAGACAGAAACGTCCACTTCTTCACTCCCTAGATGGCGTTCACTGTCTAAGCGCCACCGCACCAGAGGTCAGCAGCGGCGACTCCATTAGTCAATTAAGACGGGAATCCAGCGCCTGTTGCCGGCATATCCTGTCACCACTAGATGGCGTCGACCATTTGGAGGGGGTTTCGGGAGCGGACTCGCAGATGGCGTTGTCGTCACTGCTCCGTGCTCCGACGATGGACTCGGGTCCGTAACATCATCCTTTGCAGATGACACAAAAATCAGCATGAAAATTACCTCGGCTGAAGACATAGAAAAACTTCAAGCTGATATTAATAAAGTTTTCGGCTGGGCAACAGAAAATAACATGTTTAACAGTGATAAATTCCAAGTACTCTGGTACGGTAAAAATGAGGACCTTTAACATAATACAAGGTACAAAACACAATCAAATGTTCCCATAGTAGGAAAACAGCATGTAAAGGACTTGGGAATAATGATGTCTGACGACCTAACGTTTAGGGAGCATAACCAAGCAAATATTGCGTCAGTCAGAAAAATGATCGGATGGATTACGAGAACTTTCAAATCCAGGGATCCCATCACAATGGTTGTACTATACAAGTCACTTGTGCTGTCCCGTCTTGAGCACTGCTCAGTACTCACTTCCCCATTCAGAGCAGGAGAGATTGCTGAAATAGAGGGAATACAGAGAACATATACGGCACGCATAGACGCAATAAAGCACCTAAATTATTGGGATCGTCACAAAGCTCTCCAAATGTACTCACTAGAAAGAAGACGAGAGAGATATCAAATAATATACACCTGGAAGAAACTGGAGGGCCAAGTACCAAATCTACACAGTAAAATAACAACGTACTGGAGTGAACGATATGGAAGAAAATGCAGAATAGAACCAGTGAAGAGCAGAGGTGCCATTGGCACAATCAGAGAACACTGTATAAACATCAGAGGTCCGCGGTTGTTCAACGTCCTCCCAGCGAGGATAAGAAATATTGCCGGAACAACTGTGGACATCTTCAAGAGGAAACTAGATTGTTTCCTCCAAGGAGTGCCGAACCAACCGGGCTGTGGTGGGTATGTGGGCCTGCGGGCCGCTCCAAGCAACAGCCTGGTGGACCAAACTCTCAAAAGTCAAGCCTGGCCTCGGGCCGGGCTTGGAGAGTAGAAGAACTCCCAGAACCCCCATCAACCAGGTATCAACCAGGGTAAACATGCAATGTGTTGCAACACGTAACAGGTGTGTGTTAGAAGACCTTCCCATGCTGACGTGGAGGCGGGAGCACCGTGCTAGCCCGTCAGGAGACCTTCCCATGCTGACGTGAAGGCGGGAGCATCGTGCTAGCCCGCCAGGAGACCTTCCCATGCTGACGTGAAGGCGGGAGCACCGTGCTAGCCCGTCAGGAGACCTTCCCATGCTGACGTGAAGGCAGGAGCATCGTGCTAGCCCGTCAGGAGACCTTCCCATGCTGACATGGAGGCGGGAGCATCGTGATAGTCCGTCACGAAACCAGTAACAGACGCTGGAAAAAAATTGAAACAAAGTAAAAGCTAAGAATATGAAGGACTGAGGTCAGTGGGGGTAGTGTTAATATCTCGTATACCAGAGGAGCACCCACTCTGAGTGCAGGTTCAGTGGCTATTATTACATGTACGATGTGATTTAAAAAAAAAAAGTTAATTTAGCGGTGCAGACTGGTGTAATAAATGGGTGACCCGGCCGGGAGTAGTGCACTCGAATAAATGTCATGACACTACCCTCAGGTCTTTCCACTTTTCTGCTGCAAGAATCTGTCTCTCTTTCATTCTAGATCGCTGTCTAGGTCTTTGCACTCCTCTTCCTGTTCTCAGAACTTCAGCTTTGCTTGCATTAAATATTAGCAGCCATTTTCCCGACCACTTCTGGTCTGTGTCCATAATTGTTTGCAGGGCTTCAATGTCTCTCTTTGTCCTGACTCAATATATCGTCTGTAAACTTTGATATGAAGGAATCAATTTCTTCTACAGGTCGTTAACATATATTAAAGGTAGGAGAGGCTCTAGAACCAACCCTTGTGGTACGTCACTAGTAACCTCTCTATACTGATAACTCTATTCTCTTTGCATAATTACTGAGAGGAACTTTCTCACCCTCCTTACAGGTCTTTCCCAACACCAGCCGGCATCTCTAACTTGAGTGTAAGTCTCTTGTGTTGGAACATTAACAAATGCTTTCTGAAAGTCGAGGGATATACAGTCTGCTCATCACTCTCTCACTCGTATTGGATTTCTGTCGTTTTTCTGAACAATTCCAAAACACATTATCAAGCAGGATTTTCCTTCGCCAAATCTGGTAATGCATTTGAAGACAATATTTTTGTTATGCTAAATGTTCCATTAGGCTACTTGAGATCAATCTCTTCAGAATTTTGATCTGATGCTTGTTAATGTCGCTGATATGTGGATTAGTTGTTCCTGTCTTCCTTGGTATACTGACCCACATTAGCCATTTTCCAGCAGTCCAGAGGATCTTAATTTTACCGAGTAGAATTCAACATTATCAAGGATAGTACACAGTGCTTCAGTTGCCTCCTTTAGCATTTAAGGCAATATTTTGTCTGGTCCTAAAGTTTTTGTCACAGGACGTTTATGTAGTTACTTCTTCCGGTGCCAATGTTGTTTCAGTGAGTGTTTCCTGTGAGGCCGAACGATCAGTTAGGGCTCTTAACTCTAGTGGCAGATCAGGCTCCAGCCTGAAGGCTTCTTGGAAGCTTTCATTAAGTTCTTTGCATAGTTTTTTTCATAATTCTCTCTGTAGCCACTTCCCTTTTGTGGAGGCTGATGTGGTGGTCATTCACAGGTGTCTTCGTTCTACTGTTACTGTGACGAGGACTTAGACTCGTATTTCTTCTTCGTCACTCTCCTAATATATTTCAACACGTTTCTCAGTCTTTAGCATACACTGTAAATGTTCTTCTGCGCTCTATACATTTCTCCATATTATTGTGCTGCTTCACTTAGCTTCCTGGCACTGCCTGTCACCCGTGGGCTAATGCTCTCCTCGGCTCCAATATTCCACAGTAGTGGCAGGAACAATGTCTGGTGTTGATCCTCTGAGTCCTCTCTCTCCCCTTGTGATGTCACCCTCTCCAGGAATTCTCTGACTTGTAGTATTTTTTCACCTAACTTAACTTACAGTATTCCCCTTGTGTACCTGTTGCCGAGGCACTCATTATTATGTGTTCCAAGACTATAATACAATGGTTGTTGGCTCCTATAGTCATTTCAAGGTCAATGGTTTCAGTTGTTCAACACAGACTAAAAATAGTCTAGCTCCATGGTGACTGCCTTTTCTCCTTATTTACTTTGTTGCATGTTGCATCATGACATTAATTCCCATTACTTCTGCAAGCTTAGTTATATGTTCCTTCCGCCTGTCAGTTCAATGGAGTCTCCTCTATCATACCAAATCACCACGGAGCAACCTGTCCTTCAACAAAGAACGTCGCTTCTTGATCGTATGCTTTACTTAGGGCCAAAAAAATTTTGCACTTGAAAATGAAAGCGGCTCACGACAGTGACGTACTGTCCCGTTTTCTGTTTTGGGTTCTCTGGCAGGTTAGAAGAGGACACTATAAATTGACCGTTTTCATGACTTTGGAAAACCTTATGAGGACGGGCTGCATGGAGTACCCTCCACCACCTTTGGGACACCATAGAGTACCCTCCACCACCTCTGGAACACCATACAGTACCCTCCACCACCTCTGGGACACCATAGAGTACCCTCCACCACCTCTGGGACACCATACAGTACCCTCCACCACCTCTGGGACACCATACAGTACCCTCCACCACCTCGGGGACACCATAGAGTACCCTCCACCACCTCTCGGACACCATAGAGTACCCTCCACCACCTCTGGGACACCATAGAGTACCCTCCACCACCTCTGGGACACCATACAGTACCCTTCACCACCTCTGGGACACCATACAGTACCCTGCACCACCTCTCGGACACCATACAGTACCCTCCACCACCTCTGGGACACCATACAGTACCCTCCACCACCTCTGGGACACCATACAGTACCCTCCACTACCTCTGGGACACCATAGAGTACCCTCCACCACCTCTGGGACACCATAGAGTACCCTGCAGATCAAGTCCCCAGACCACCAGGGACGAGGCTCCCCCAGGGGGCACGGCAGACAGTCACCCTTGGGTGTAATAGTCACCTTGCAAGGTTATCCCCCAGCTAGAGGTGACAGGTGTAGTGAAGCAGGTGATGCTTCCCGACACTGGCCGCCCCGCCCGTCTCCGGTACACTTACACCTTGACAACCAAGACTCATCAAACATATATTTATTCACTTACGTTGTCTGTACATGTTTCCTCGGTCATGAAGGGTGTGTTTGCATCTATTTAGTAGTTTATTAGCGCCGAATAAATGTAAAGAAAGCCGCCAAGATTGAGGAAAGATGTACAGGCTTGGTAAGTGATTGCATAAAAGATTTATATATGCTACCACCTGTGGTCGTAGGAAACACCTGACTTTCTCCTTCCACTGAGAAATGTTCAGCTTTTTGTCTTAACCACAGTTAATTTTAGAGATAAAATCTACACAAAATACTCCTAAAATATTATTACAAAGTGAATATTATTATAAACATAAAAGCAGAAATTATATATTATACAAATATTCGATCAAAATGGCAACAATATACATATATAAGCTATATATTCGACTAAGGCCATTATGTACTTGGGATGAGATTTGTGCCTTCAGCTGCAACATCCATAATTATGGTGCCTCAAGCCCCAGCAACAGACGGATTTAAGTACCGTTGTTGATTGACCCTCAAGATCTGGGCAGTGTCCTCAACCCCATATACCCTGAGACTTGGGCTCTGCCCAGAGTCAGAGTTATTCCTCGTTTGGTCCTATAGAGGATCAAGAGGAATGTTTTAGTATTGTGTGACAATAAGAATCACCGTTAGATATTACGGAAGAGGCATTAAGGCAATGTCGAGCAACTTATTAATGGGAACAGGAAGAGATGTCGACAGTATGTGGATCCCCCGTGGATGGGGTATACGTCACCCCATCCACGGATGGGGATGGGGTATGGTGGTGTGACGTGTGCAAAGATGATGTCATAGCTGGTGGTGTGTCGTGTGCAAAGATGATGTCATAGCTGGTGGTGGTGTGACGTGTGCAAAGATGATGTCATAGCTGGTGGTGTGACGTCTGAAGCGGGTTTGCGACGTCTTTTGTTAGTGGGAGGTCAAGGAGAGAACACGCACTTTGTTGCATTTGTAAAGAGAAAGCATTTTGGCGTTTGAGTGAGGAATATGCAAGGATCTGCGCATGAAGTAAGGATCGACTGTGGAATTCATGTGACCCTGTGGTGACGAGGAGGTCGGTGGTCGTACCCTGGTGGTCCACTGTGTTACACTCAAGAACAGGTCTGTTTATCTCTTGAAGAGGATCTGTTGACAGGTAAACCGAGCTAGTGGCTGTGTATTGACCCCAACACTCACGTCACAGTATCAAGAAGTTGACAGTGACGGTCGAGTGAAACATTTGTGGCTGACAAGGAAGAGGTAAACTGGAGGCGCCATCTCCATTATGCGCTAATCTATCCCTATCTTAATTATGGTATCTGTGCATGGGGGTCAACCACTGCAAACCACCTCAAGTCCATCATCACCCAGCAAAAATCTGCTATCAGAATAATAACAAATTCTGCTTTCAGACAACACTCAGCCCCTTTGTTTAACTCCGTAAACATGCTAAACATAAGCTCACTCCACAAATTCTCTTGTGTCAACTACATTTACAAAACCCTGTTCTTAAATGAAAATCCTGCTCTGAAACTCTCCCTGGACAGATGTAATAGGACCCATTATCACCACACCAGAAATAAATATCTCTTTGATATCCCCAGAGTCAAACTTAATATGTGTAAACACTCTATGCAAATAAAGGGACCCAGTCTATGGAACTCACTCCCTAATGAAGTGAAAAACTGTCCAACTTTTGTGTCATTCAAAAACAATACTAAAAAGTACCTAATTTCATCTTCATAGTTTTTTTACCTTTTGCTTTAAAATTGCACTGTATCTATTGCTTCCCAATCTCCCAATCTTTATGTACCCAATCTCAACATCTTTATCATTGCAATCATTGTTGTCCTCTTATATGTGCTGGCAATCTGCTGTATGGTGTCTATTAATCTTGTTTAAATTACCAATCAAGCTGTCAATGTAATCAATCAGAGCTTTAATATACCAATGTACTTTAATATATATATATACATATATATATATATATATATATATATATATATATATATATATATATATATATATATATATATATATATATATATATGACAATGTCAGACCACGGAGGAAAAATGAAACAGGAATTTCATTAAGTACTTTCGTATATTAATACATCTTCAGAAGGAGTGACTCGCTTCTGAAGATGTATTAATATACGAAAGTACTTAAGGAAATTCCTGTTTCATTTTTCCTCCGTGGTCTGACATTGTCACATTTTTAATCACGTGTTTATTTTCGTGATACACACACACACACACACATATATATATATATATATATATATATATATATATATATATATATATATATATATATATATATATATATATATATATATATATTTTTTTTTTTTTTTTTTTTAAAAAGTTTGTGAGGGTACCACCTCTGGTGCCAATGTGGGGACCCATAGCCTCGGAGAAGAAAATAAAACGTATTCAGAGGAGACCTTGTGGTTTCTCACTGAACACTAATATTTTCTTCTCCTACCACCCCCATTCTTTTGTATGTACACATATATATTTGCTTTATTTGAACTGTGTTACAAAAAAGGAGTTACATATAGGTTACAAAGATGGTTATCATAGGTTGTCGAGTTCCTCCAGCTCCTCAGATGGCGGGCAGGAACCCTGGATGCAGTGCGCATTTCCCCTCTGTATCGCCACGCTGAGGCGCTGGAAAAGAAAGCTGGCAGCTCTAGGGTCCCTTGTTGTTTCAATGAGCCTAGAACCCAGTTCCTTCAAAAAACTGGTAGCACTTTTACCCCAGGCGCCGAGTGTCTCAGAAGCAATGGGGACAAAATTGTAGTGGTGATCAAGTTCTCTATACTTACGGGATTTCGCTGCTTCCCTGTGGGTGGCAGCGCCACCTGGTTGTGCAACACTGAGGTCAATGTAGGTGTTAGCCAGGGTTGATACGCACGTGTAGTCCCATACCAACTGCTTGCCATTCTTCCAGGGGTTCACTGTGATACCATCCGGGCGACCAATAAGAGCATCAGAGTTACGGGGCGTTAGGTAACGAGGCTCTCTCTCGGCTGGGCATCCAGCTGTGGTGAGGCTCCTCTTGATGATGTCGTTAACTTCACTGTGCCTCGAGTGCCATCCTCTCGTGCTTTGGCAGAGTAGGCCATGGTGGCCGTACCTGTCAGCCACCACCTCGCCGCAAATACACCTATATCTGGTGTGGATTGGGGCAGCAAGGCGGAGGGCCACAGCAATTCGGAGGGCGTGTGGTGTGAGACGCGTGCCAGTTGCCGACATTGGGGTTGCTAACAGGAAATCCCCTGCATGAGGGGCTGCTACTGCTGTGAGGCGAGCAATGTCGTGCTGTGTTGATGCAGCACCCAGGCACTCTGCAGCAACTTTGTCTACAATGGGGCCATCCCAGCTGGATTGCCTGTGGGCTTTTGGGATGGTGGTTGAGGTGATGGGCCTGCACGAGAGGCCCACTCTGTGGCACAGCGTGTAAATTGGGATCATGTACACCTGCCAGCTGATGTAAGTGGGCAGGTAGAATTTCCTTCACAAGGTCGTCGGATGTCGTGCAATGTATAAATTATATATATATATATATATATATATATATATATATATATATATATATATATATATATATATATTTGTGTGTGTGTGTGTGTGTGTTCTCTGTAAACTGTAGCATTGCAATAAAATAAAACAAAACATACAAAAAAATAATAGGGGTGGTAGGAGAAGAAAAGAATTAAGTATTCAGTGAGAATCCACAAGATCTTCTCTGAATGCTCTTTGTTTTCTTCTTCGAGGATGTGGGTCCCTGCAATTGCACCAGAGGTGGTACCCCTATATATATATATATATATATATATATATATATATATATATATATATATATATATATATATATATATATATATATATATATATATATATATGTATTACATACATATTTGAGGGGATAGACTGTGGTGCCCAGGAGTGTCTATCCTCCCACCACCACATTCCATCCTTCTTTTTCCATCTGCTCCTTGACCCTCTTCAGTCTCCATCTCCATCGTCCCTTCCACTATCCCCTGATTCCCCCTATCTTTTTTATCAGGCCTTAATATTCAGTTATAGTCATAATTATAGGCCTATGTATTCAATGACAAAAGTTTTTGAAGTTTTTACCCTTCTCCTTTACCTAGCATCATTTGTGCAGCATATTTTTTTGTATGTCTCACCCAGATTTAATTTCAAAATAAAACCAAACAAAATAAATTAAATATAGGTATGTATAACTAAGGTACACCCCTAGCTATACTTATTACTAGGTGAACAGGGGCATTTGGTGATAGTAAATGCCCCAGCCAGCCTGGATCATCACCTACTCTCATATTTCCTGTTCATCGGTGTTTATTTACTTAATAATTACTGGAATAATATCTTGCTATTATAAAACTAATTCTAATATCATAAAAGACATATTTACTACAAGTTGCAAGCAGAGAATGAATATTTACCTAACACGAAGGACTCCCTCTTGATGAGACTCGCCAGCAAATTTGTTTGTTTATATTAAAATTTATCCTCCGGTTTGTGTAGTAGAGAAAAATTGGATTTTTATCCAGCTTACGTAAAGCTACGACTGGTCCAGAGGTCTCTTAGCACGAGATGGTGTACTTAAGAAGATTTCCATACTTAAATGCCTACCTGAATACCGACGTAGCCGCTACGAAGATGCTAAGAAGATAAACGTTCCTAAGTACGTGCGTAACTGCTTCGTGAATCTGGCCCCTGATGACGTGTAGTGCTGGAGGGGTTTATTTTACTTACTTTATAGTTGTTCTTGAAAAGATATATTGTTACGACAAACTTGCAGGTTCGTGCATGGGAGCTGCAAGAGTTTTACAGCTATTCGAGGACCAACTGATGGATGAATTTAGTGTTGGTTTACTAGGAGATTGATCGGCCAGGAGGAAGCTTGTCTGATTGCAAGGGAGATCAGTCTGTTGGTGTACTTGACGCAGTGAAAGGAGGTGAGAGTATTTATTAATTGTTATTGATGTATATGTTAAATCCTAGCTCTGATGATTAATTTACTTATGCACAGCGAATTGACAAAGAAGAGAACAGTAGCCTAGCGAGGAACACAAATCAATAGAAACTACTTGGAGGAATAAGTTTATTGAGGCGACAATCTAAGATAGTGACATAATGTTATATTTCCAGGTTATTGTTGGTATATTGATTTATGAGTATTCCTGATAAATGATGACCATAACAAGTGCATGGTATTGATGACGACTTTTGTATTGGTACGCACAAGCCATAATACCCTGAGCCGATGCTTTCCTAAGCTCTTGAGGTGATCGTGAACACGACAAGAGTTACAAGTTAGGGACCCCGTCCAAGGCATCATCTAATCAATATATATATTTATTTTCTTGTGGGTGTAATGCATGTTTGTCTGCTGGGCAACTTTGTTGAGTCTGATAATCTGACCTGAGGACCAGAGAATAGAGAGAAACAAAGGTAACTTTGAAGGAGGAGACCCCCAGTTGAGGAGAGAAGGGTAAGTCACTGCTCAGGTCAAGTGTGTGTGAAAACAGTGACGGCAGGTTACGGAGCCCAAGTTGCCATCTTGGTGACGTTTATCCCTTCTCCATAATTTGGTACGTTTCCGGGTAGTTCTTCCGTGAGCGGCCTGACTGCGTTTCGACTTTTTTTTTGGGTGTTGTGAATTTTTAGTTGAGCATTTCAGATTTTTCTAGGTCATTTTAGATTATTTTATTTGTTTTTTTAATTGTTTTTTGGGTGTTTTGAGTTATTTTATGTTGTGCAGTTTAGTTTCACAACTAAGTTTAGTTTAATTTAGTTTAAGTTTGGTATTAGTTTAACACAACTGTTGGGATTGAGTACTACAGATGTTGGAGGTAGCATGTTTGGAGCAGATGCTCTTTTGTTTATGATCTTGTTAATAATATTTCATGTACCTGATAATTGTTTTGTTGTTGTTACTGGCGGAGAATAAAACCATGTGGACGAAGATTGTTTCTCTTACCACAACCATAACAGTGGCGACGAGGATTAAACATCTCCGGCAGAGAGCCTGGGTACGAGACGTGGTGTGAGGATCAAGAGAGAGCAGGGTACGTCGTGTGGACGAGTGGACGCTTCGCATACACCAGTTGAGTGTGCTACCACCGTGGCCATGGCTACGCCGCTCATGTCAATAGAGCCGTTAAACACTGCCAAGATCTCGTTGGACCTGTGGCTCAGCCTGCTGGAAGCAAACTTTCAGTACCGGGAGATTAAGGAGGACGCCAACAAGAAAGCGGTACTCTTAGTTTCACTGGGTTCTGAAGCATATAGTGTTCTCGGAAATTTGTGTGCACCTGAGCTACCGCACACGAAGACCTATGTAGACCTGATTGCTCTGCTTAAACGTCAGTATGTGGTGAAACCATCATATCACAGGAGTTTGATGGATTTCCAGAAGAGGACGAAAAAGCAGCAGGAATCCGTACAGGATTTATTTGCGGAATTGAAGGCTTTGGCTAACCACTGCAACTTCGGAGCACAGTTGGACGGCAGGGTTAGGGACCAGTTGTTCATGGCAGTGGAAAAGGAGAATTATTTCCCTAACCTGGTGGCAGAAAATTTGGATCTACAATCGATGACTTCATGGACAGTGCTCGAGAAGATATTGAACCTGGAAAGGGCTTTTGGAAGTAAGACTTCTACTCAGGAAATTATGGTCGTACAGGGCCAGACCAGATGTAAACACTGTGGATACATCACATAAGTAGCAAGTGCAAGTTTCGTGCATATATATGCAACTTTTGTAACAAGGAGGGACACTTGCAGAGAGTGTGTAGGGAATATCTGAACAGGAACAGCAAGGCCTGGGAGAGGAGACGACCAGGGAATGCAGGAAGAAGAGGTAGTGGTACTGTGGTCAAGGCAGTAGAGGAAGGTAAACCGTCTGAAGAAGCTGCAGGTGAGGAAAACCGACTATATTCGGTGAAAGAAAAGGTATGTTCAGTGAAGTCACAAGTGGTGAATTTTGTAATTAATGGGAAGTTAGTTCCCTTGGAACTGGACACTGGTGCTGCAGTGTCAACATTGTCTAGAGATTGGGCAGATACCTTGCAATTGAATGTAAAACCAGGTAAAAAATCATTAAGTGCTTATGATAATGTACCGATTAAGGTCTATGGCAAGGTGTCGGCAAAAGTAGGTTATAATGGAAAAGAAATTGTCCAGGATTTTTATGTAGTGGATTCACATAATCCTAGCCTATGTGGTAAGGATCTCATGGAAAAAGTGGGAATTTTCTTGGCGGGCCTAGATGAATTGTCGATAGTTAAAACAATTAAAAGTGCCGAACAAATGTTAGATAAATATTCAGTGGAGGCAGATAAGCCAATTAATAGCATGGTGGCAAAAATTCACCTGAAAAGTGGGGCTTCACCTAAATTTTTCAAGGCAAGAACAGTGCCGTTTCATTACAAGCAATTGGTAGAATCAGCCCTGGAAAAGCATGTGGCAGAAGGCATCTTAGAGCCAATTACACATAGTGAGTGGGCAGCCCCAATTGTACCAGTGTTGAAGGCAGATCGGAAATCCTTGAGAATCTGTGCAGACTTCAAGGAACTGAACAACCGCATACACTGTGAGAAGTACCCTTTACCTAAGATAGATGAGTTGTTGTCAGTGGTCTGCAAGGGGGCAATTTTTTCTAAGATTGACCTGAAAGATGCTTACTTGCAAATTCCTGTAGAGGAGGAGAGCCAGAAATTGTTAGTGATTAATACCCACAAGGGGTTATTTAAGTATAAAAGACTTCCTTTTGGACTCTCCTCGTCTCCAGCAATTTTTCAGAGATTCATGTCCCAGTTGTTAGTTAACATTGAAGGTGTGGCTAGTTTTTTAGATGACATTATTGTATGTGGAGAGAATGAGGAAGTGCATGATGCTAGATTAGAACAAGTTTTGAATCTTTTGCAAAAGCACAATGTGAAGATTAATAAGGGAAAAACAACGTTGAAGACCAAGGCCATTGAATACCTGGGGTACCATATTTCAGGTAAGGGCTTTACTCCTTCTCACAAAAATGTAGCGGCTATAATAGATGCCCCAGCCCCAACATCAGTTGGGGAAGTACAGTCTTTTGTTGGGATGGTTACATATTTTTGTAAGTTCGTGAAGAACTTTTCAACAAAATTAGCACCCTTGTATGAATTGTTGAAAAAAGGGGCTAGATTTAAGTGGGCAGCAAGAGAGGAAAATGCATTCAGGAATATTAAGCAGGAATTGATCAATTCTCCAGTGCTCACTAATTTTACAGGTAGACTCCCATTAAAACTGGAGGTAGATGCTTCCCCAGTAGGAGTGGGTTGTGTATTATTACAGGAAGTAGATGGTCAGGATAAAGTAGTATATTTTGCTAGCAAGAAATTATCTCCTGCGGAACAGAATTATTCTCAGTTAGATAAAGAAGCCTTAGCTTTGGTATATGCTGTAAAAAAACTGAGGTATTTTCTGCTGGGGAGGAAATTTCTTGCTAGAACAGACCATAAACCCCTGCTAGGATTGTTTGGCAGAGGTAAGCAGATTCCAGTTAATGCCAATGCTAGAATTCAAAGATGGGCATTACTACTCTCGCAGTTTGAGTATGATTTAGAGTTTAAGCCAGGCAAGGATAATGTAGTAGCTGATGCATTAAGTAGATTGCCTGTGACAGAAGAATTAAATTCCAGTATTCCAGTGGAGTATGTTAACCTGGTGGAATCTATGTCTTTTGAGGATATTTCATTCCAGACTATTAGGAAGGCAACTGGTAGAGATCCCAAATTAAGTCTGTTGATGAAATATGTCAAATATGGTTGGAATGATAATTTATTATTGTCAGAGTATGCTGCAGTGAAGGCTGACCTTAGTATTCACCAGGATGTACTCTTGTATAGGAATAGAGTGGTGGTGCCTGGGGAACTGAGATGTAAGATTTTGGAACAGCTGCATGTAGGCCATAATGGCATAAATGCTATGAAAGCAGAAGCTAGAAGTTGGGTTTGGTGGCCAAAAATAGACCAGGATATTGCTGAGGTAACAAAAAATTGTCATATTTGCTTTAAGAATTATCAGAAACCCCAGGCCCCAGTACTTTCTTGGCCATGCACTGGAAAACCCTGGTCTAGACTTCATGTAGATTATGCGGGACCTATGGATAACAAATATTACCTAGTGGTGGTGGATTCATACACCAAATTTCTGGATGTGCATGTGTGTAATTCCACCACATCATCTGTAACTTGTGAATTACTAAGGAAAACATTTTGTAATTTTGGATTGCCAGACATAATTGTCTCAGACAATGCTCCTTATTTTGTTTCTGTGGAAATGGAAGATTTTTTTTCGAAAAAATGGTATTAAACATGTAACACCTGCCCCCTATAATCCTTCTTCAAATGGTCTAGCAGAGAGAGCAGTGAGATCCTTGAAAGAAGGGTTAAAGCGGTTTACGGAAGGTACTATTAATACAAGGCTTTGTAGATTTTTATATAATCAAAGGAAAACTGTTCATTCTACTACTGGTAAATCTCCTTCTGATTTACTGTTTAATAGGCACTTTAAAGTGCACATGGAAGCGGTAAAGACAGATCCCGATAAAGAGAAATCGGTAACTAGCTTGGCCAGTCAGTTGGCTCAGGGAGAGGAATTGTTGTTTAATGAAGGGGATGCAGTATATGCAAGGAATTTTGGAAGTGGAAAGCCCTGGGTGGAAGGAAAAATTAGGGAAGTCCTGGGCCGCAGGAACTTCACTGTGCAAGTGCAGAGTTTTGGGAACATTAATTGGAAAAGGCATGCAGATCAGCTCATGCCAAGGTTCACAGGGAATTTTGAAGACCCTTCAGGTGGGGGGTGGGGCAACTAGTGATATCCATCCTAATAATGAAGGGATAGCAGCACCTGCAGGAGACCGGGAGGCAGAGCAATGTGCGGCAGAGGGTATTGGGGATACAGTTAACCCTAGGGACTCTACAAGGAGTAATTCAGAAGAATGTTTCCCAGAAGTAACAGGTCAGGACTCCCAGTTGAGAAAATCAGGAAGAGTCATACGACCACCTGATAGACTTAACCTGTAGGGATAGAGTTTATTTAAAAGGGGAGGAATGTTGGGATTGAGTACTACAGATGTTGGAGGTAGCATGTTTGGAGCAGATGCTCTTTTGTTTATGATCTTGTTAATAATATTTCATGTACCTGATCATTGTTCTGTTGTTGTTACTGGAAGAGAATAAAACCATGTGGACGAAGATTGTTTCTCTTACCAAAACCATAACAACAACTAAGTTTTTAGTTTAACACAACTATGTGTTACACAAGTTTAATATGAAAAGAAACTTAGGATTGGCCTAGTTACAAAGGAAGTAGTTGAAAGGTACTCATCAGTGCTTACCAGTATCATAAGAAAGGGAAAACTTTCATATTATGAGACTAGATTCAATGAAGCAAAAGGTAACATGAAAAGCACATGGAAAACCATCTCTAGTATCCTAGGAACTAAACAATATTCACATAACCAAATAAAACTCTATAAGGATGGCTTTACACCGTCAACTGATTTAGAAATGGCAAATGAATTTAATAGCTTCTTTTCATCAGTTGGTGCTAACCTTGCCAGTAAAATCCCACAGACTCAGACACATATCAACACATCTCTCAGGCAGCTATCCAAACTCTCTTCTCCTTTCACCAGTCAGCCCGACAGATGTTGTGTCCTTCATACACTCACTAAAATCCAAGGCAGGGAACACCAGTGAAATTCCGTCCATTGTATTCAAGAGCGCCTCCCATGCCTTTGCGCCACCCATAGCTCTACTGTTCAACAAATCCATAGAGTGTCATACCTTCCCTGATATCCTTAAAAAAGCAAGAGTAACGCCAGTCCATAAAGGAGGCAATCCGGCGGACATAAACAATTATAGACCAATATCAAACCTGCCCATTCTATCAAAAATATTTGAAAAAGTTATCTACTAACAGCTCTATTCCTATCTCGTAAAATTCGACATACTCATTCCTTGCCAGTTTGGCTTCCGCTCCCAAAAAGAGTACCAATGATGCAATTATTAGTATCCTTGACGTAATCTACTCAGCCCTTGACAAAAATGAGTTTCTGATTGAACTCTTCATTGACGTAAGAAAAGCCTTTGATACTGTTAATCACAACTACCTCTTACTTAAACTCCAGCATTATGGAATCCGAGGCCTTGCCTTGGACTATATCCGATCCTATCTTAGTGACAGACACCAATGTGTAGCCATCAATGATACAACCTCTTCCACTCTACCAATAACCGTTAGAGTGTCACAGGGCAGCATCTTGGGACCTCTTCTATTTCTTTATATATATATATATATATATATATATATATATATATATATATATATATATATATATATATATATATATATATATATCAATGATCTGTCTAATATCTCTAATACTCTTAAACCTATATTGTTTGCTGATGATACTATCGTCATCTATTCAGATCCCAACCCACATACACTAAATAATATTGTGAATATTGAATTAAAAAAGTCCACTTATCGATGTCAACTAACAAACTAACACTAAACATAGAAAAGACCTACTACATCTTATTTGGAAGCAAATCATCGAATGCAATTCAGCTACAGACAGACAACATTAACGTCAGTAATAAAAATGATGGAAAGTTTCTTGGCCTATTCCTAGACAAGAGGCTCAACTTCAGCACCCACATTCAATACATAACTAAGAAAGTCTCTAAAATAGTTGGTATACTCTCCAAAATCAGATATTATGTACCTAACTCTGTTCTCCTCTCACTATATTATGCACTAATCTATCCCTATCTTAATTATGGTATCTGTGCATAGGGGATCAACTACTGCAAACCACCTCAAGCCCATCATCACCCAGCAAAAATCTGCTCTCAGAATAATAACAAACTCTGCTTTCAGACAACACTCAGCTCCCTTGTTTAAAATCCCTTAACATGCTAAATATTAACTCCCTCCAGACATTCTCTTGTGTCAGCTACATTTACAAAACCCTGTTCTTAAATGCAAACCATGGTTTGAAACTCTCCCTGGACAGATGTAATAGGACCCATTATCACCACACCAGAAATAAATATCTCTTTGATATCCCCAGGGTCAAACTTAGTCTGCATAAACACTCTATGCAAATAAAGAGACCTAGTCTATGGAACTCACTCCCTAGAGAATTGAAAAGCTGTCAAACTTTTGCCTCATTCAAAAACAAAAAGTACTTAATTTCATCTTCATAGTTTCCTACACTGAGCTTTAAATTTGCTCTGTATCTAGTGTTACCCAATCCCCCAATCTTTCTGCACTTAATCAAACAACTTTATCATTGTGTTCATTGCTGTCTTCTTTATGTGCTAGCCATATGCTGTATTGTGCCTACTGATTTTGGTTAAACAACCATTCACGCTGTCATTGCAATCAATCTAAGCTAACTATGTGCTTTAATATACCTTCAAATTTCTCTCATCTTTTATTTTTTTTCTTTCTATGTACCTGTTATCACTTTTATAAATTTTGCTAGTATTTACCTACTTAAAATTTTCTTAGATTAAGGACCTGCCCGAAACGCTGCGCGCACTAGTGGCTTTACAAGAATGTAATTACTATGCTATGTATCCTTACAATCCCAATGTACCTTCAAGTATATATTGTGACGGGAAAAGTAGGTGTTCGTGCAGTCGCTAGGTAGATGGAATGCCAATCACAAAAATAGTAAAAAAAAGAAAAAAAAAAGGTAAACTGCAAGTTTGTTTCACAGTGAGGCAAACTGTAGGATAAAGCAGAGGGGAAAACATTTAAAAATACTTTACTTTGATTGAAAAATGAAATAAACAAATTATAAAACAAAATATTCAGCTTGGCTCTAATACAAAGTGAGCAAAACAAACAAGATGAGCAATCAAATTTACGTTACGTTAATGCGCAAATAAAATATGTTGCTGGAATACTGTGAGCCAGGCTAACTAAATCTGTTACCACACCGAGATGTGTTAACAGGTCTAGTCAGTTGAGTACGCAGGAGTAATCTAACTCGTAGTGGGCTAGGCAGCCTTTATATACACAATGACGGCCGGGCAGATGGCACTGCTGACTTCTTTAACTATTAACCGGCTTTTAAACTGCTTGTTTCGGGTGACGTGAGCTCCCAGCGACCCAGGTGCGAGGTGGGGTGACGGGCAGTGGTAAAGGGAGGAGACTGGTAGTACTGTCTAGACGTCTGGAAGTAGTTGTTGTTGTTTTGTTGTTGCAGTACTTGAATATATAGACGTGGTAATGCTGGAATACGTGATGATGGAGCAGGCCGAATCTCTTCCTAGAGATTTTAATGTGACAATATATCAATAAATAAATAAAATTTATTGATTGTTGGTCATGTTCGATTCTCTGTTCATAGTTTTGGATATTTTGTTGGGGTCTTTAGATTTTTTATTGGACATTTTGGATTTTTCGTTGATAATTGTGGATATTTTGTAGAAGGAGAGGAGAAGAGGAGAGAACTGAAGAGGAGCAGACAGGTAAAGACAATGAAACACAGACAAAATGATGGAAATAAAACAAACATTTTCACTTTTTGTTTATTATAACATAAATTTATATTTATATGTACCTTAAAGACACACCCACAGAGACACCCACACACACACACNCTCATTTTATCTCTCTTTATCCTTCTCATAATTTCAGCATCAGCAAACAATGTACTCACCTAGTTGTATTCACCTAGTTGTGCTTGCTAGGGTTGAACTCTGGCTCTTTGGTCCCGCCTCTCAACCGTCAATCAACAGGTGTACAGGTTCCTGAGCCTACTGGGCTCTATCATATCTACACTTGAAACTGTGTATGGAGTCAGCCTCCACCACATCACTGCCTAATGCATTCCATTTACTTACTTCTCCTGACACCCTACCCGTGTGGGGTGTGTGAGCGTGTGTGAAGGCTTTAATATATATGTATGTAAGTTGTGTGATAATTACACAATACGTGCCTCACCTCAGGTGGAGAACATGGAGTCTAACCTGAGACGACGAGCGAGGAAAGCGGCCTCTCCCTCCACCGAAGTGTCCATCACCCAGGCCATGCAGAACGCCATGCGCAAGTACGTGTGAGAGAAACAGATAGAGAGATATATATTTTTGTGTGTGGATTTCTGCTTGTGTTGTGTAGTGTTTACTCATTAAATACTGCGATATAAATATTATTTGAGGATTTCTGCCCAGCAACACAAATTTTGAACGGATGCTTCATAAAATTACAATCTTGGTACGTTGTATTCTGATACCAGTTGGTACCTAGATGTTTAACATTACTACTACTCCTGAGAAATTTATGTTACAGCTTTAAAATATAATATACTGTAACAAGTGATATACCAACCCGTCCTCTGATTTTTAACGTTGTAACCAACGGTAAAAATGTAATCTACTGTACTTTGACAATTAATGTAGGTCAAATATATTCCTATGTTCATACATCGTACTCGATAGGTTAGGGGGTTGCTTGGGTTAATGCGTTTCTGATTAGTTAGGAGGTTAGATTTTTTACGGAGTGGCAACTGGTAGGAATTTATGAAAAATAATGTGTTAAGTGAGTATGATTGTATAGCACTTAGAAGGAAGGAAGTATCAGGAGAAAGTGCCAAGTCATTATGACTATATAGCACTTGGAAGGGGTCAGGATAAGGATTTGGATGGACGGGGGGGGGAAAGGAGGTGCTCCCAGTCACTTGGACGGTCGGGGATTGAACGCCGACTTGCATGACCGCGAGACCGTCGCTCTACCGTCCAAGTGGCCAAGTGGAGGACAAAGATAAGAGGAGGGTGTGGAGGAACAGTGGCCTCATAGTTATCCTGCACCTGGTACAGGTACGCGCTGGAGAGGCGGCTGTTCCAGCAGCTGCTAGAGCTCAAGCGCATCCAGATCCGGAACACTCGCGCCAACGAACACGTGATGATCAAGCGGATGGTGGACGCCTTCCAGAAGGAGGGCCACCTGCTGGGCATCCGCGGCTACGGTGGACCCTACAACTTCAACAGTTACGAGAAGTACCTCTACGGTGAGTGTCTCTACAGCTTCATGCCTCCACCTACATCACCTCTAACGTACTACATTTATTTCCAATGATTTCCTGGGAAGCATTTGTTGATGTGCTGTTCTAGGGTAATGGTGGATAATGAGATCCATTTAACATATAACTAACATAAATTAGGTTAAACTCAATATACAAGATGTCCAACCACTTGGCCTCGACGGTAGAGCAACTGTCTCGCGTCATGCAGGTCGGCGTTCAATCCCCGAACGTCCAAGTGGTTGAGCACCATTCCTTTCCCTTGTCCCATCCCAAATCCTTATCCAGATCCCTTCCAAGTGTTATATAGTCGTAATAGCTTGATGCTTTCCCCTGATAGTTCCCTCCCCTTCAACGTACGAGTTAATATAGTTCATGGTAATAATTTATAATCCCGGAGCTGAAGGCCCGAAAACCGTATGTAGTTTGCAGCATTTGGGCATGAAAATAGTGCGCATTATACAGCCCCTCACATTTAGATATACATCCTCTGACTACCTTGTAGCTTGTGTAGACTAATTGTTCTACCTCTTACCCTGCAGACCAGCTGAGGTACCTACAGAGCTCTCAAAGCACCAAGATCCCGGCCTTCCGACCCACGGACGACGTCGACAGGCTAAGTCGGGCCATCCGGCGTGCAGAGTTACGTGAGTTACCGGAGCCCCTCATGACTTCTCGAGACGCCAGCGTCTGTAATCATACCACGCACCGCTGCCACCACGCCGCCCACGCCTACACCGGCGTACCCTGCGCCGCCTACAGTGAGCACTTACTGCCGCTTGCTGCGCCACTTGCAGTAGTGTTGTAGTGAACATGTGTCAAGGTCAAAGGGCCCCTGGTCGCTGTAGTGAACATGTGTCAACGTCAGAGGGACCCTAAACGCTGTAGTGAACATGTGTCGAGGATAGAGGGCCCCCCCCTAGGTGCTGTAGTGAAAATGTGTGTGACAAGGCCGGAGGGCCCCTAGGCACTCTAGTGAACATGTGTCGAGGCTTAGGGCGCCTGACAGCTGAGTGGATACTGCTTCGGATTCGTAGTCCTGAGGTTCCGGGTTCGATCCCCGGTGGAGGTGGAGACAAATGGGCAAACTGTTTCTTTCACCCTGATGCCCCTGTTACTTAGCAGTGAATAGGTACCTGGGAGTTAGACAGCTGCTACGGGCTGCTTCCTGGGGGGGTGTGTAACAAAAAGGAGGCCTGGTCGAGAACTGGGCCGCGGGGACTCTAAGGCCCGAAATCATCTCAAAATAACCTCAAGATGATAAGCCCCTAGGTGCTGTAATGAACATGTGTCGAGGCCAGAGGACCCCTAGGTGCTGTAGTGAACATGTGTGTGTCAAGGCCAGAGGGGCCCCTAAGCGCTGTAGTGAACATGTGTCGAGGTCAGAGGGCCCCCCTTAGGCGTTGTAGTGAACATGTGTCGAGGCTCGAGGGGACCCCTAGGTGCTGTAGTGAATGGTGAGTGCAGGAGAATAGAGAGAACAGTGACGACCAGTGAAGAGGACTACGCTGTAGCGAAGATGAGTGGAGGGGACTGGACGCTGTCCTCCACTCATCTTTACTACGGTGTCCAGTCCCTTCCACTCACCTTTACAACAGTGTAGTCCTCTTCACTGATCGTCACTATGCCGCGTATATTATACACCTACGACTGGAAACCGTAGTAAAGATGAGTGGTGGCGGTCTAGGCAGCTTGTGGTAATTATTTATTTATATTAGTACCTCTAGGAATCTACGGCTTTAAGGACCACCCAATTGTTTCTGTATATATATATATATATATATATATATATATATATATATATATATATATATATATATATATATATATATATATCCCTCTGCTTCTTCCTCATCACTATTACCCGTAGATCACTACATTCTTCAGCCCGTCCTCGCAAATTCGTATAGTCAATATTGACTTATTAAATAAGTTCATAGGTGACATACTTAACATAATAGTTTCCCTTGAAAATCTTCATACAAAACACCGACCTTACCTAACCTACTTAGCATGTTAAAATAAGCATCTTATTGCTTCGTAATTACAATTATTACCTAGCCTATACCTATAATAGGTAAAGTAACAATTGTAATTACGAAGCTATAAGATGCTTATTTTAACATACTAAGTAGGTTAGGTAAGGTCTGTGTTTTCTATGACGATTTCAAGGGAAACTATTGTGTTTAGTATGTCACCTATGCAGGTAACTAATAAGTCAATATTGACTATACGAATTTGCGAGGACGGGTTGCATTGTTACCTGTTGTAAGACTCGCTTGGTGACGAGAGTCTTATGAATGTTACCTAGAGTGAAGCTGATTAATATTAGCTGTAGCAGTCCCTTGATGGGCTGTGTTTCTCACGTCCTGGTTAGTGGCTCTAAAGCTCTACATGACAGACAGCTTGTGCTTGTGCTTTCATCTCTCTCCATCCGCGGTAATGTTGTCTTGATTGATCTGACAGACTCCATCTCCTTATTAGTATTGTTCACTTCACGGACTTTGGCTGTGATGTTTATTTTATTATTTGTGATCGTTCTGTATTTTATTTTATACTTGATGCTCTGTTTTCTCTGTATTTTCTTTCCTCAAAGATTCAATATACTTTTATTCTTTTTGGATGCTTTAACTATGATATTTTCATTCTTTTGTGACTTACTTGCCTCTTCCGCCCTGACAGTTGGGTACCGAGGAGGAAGAGAGCTCCTGTCACCAACAACACCAAGCAGGTGTCGCTGCCCAGGATTGCTGGCACCTCCAACACCAGCAGCGGCGGCGGCGGTACCTTGGCGGGCTCTCCACGACCCGCTCACGACACCGTCCAGACCTGGAGCAAGCCGGGAGAACCCGTTGGCTTGAGGAACTACGACCCGAAGAAGCCTCTCACCGTCGAGCTGCAGGTCTGTTTATACGGCCGTCTTGGACGTGCCGGTACGGTGGGTCGGTTGGTGTTACAGGCGGTGTGAGTGACAGCTATTTCAGACTCTCGCACAAGCACGCGCGCGCGCACACACATCAACACCTCAGGTACACACAACTATACAGGGTGGCATTATGCTCCACAGTATGCCATCATAATGCCGCTACATTATAATGGTATTATGGTACACACCATTATATTATACGCCACCATGGAGGCGGAGATGGGGGTCCAATATGACGCTTTGAGAATTTCTTTAAGGAAGGGAGTGATTGTCGAGTTAACAATAGTTTATTACTCAGCACTTCTTCCTGAAATGATGGAGCTTTTAGTAACTATTTGGAATGTACCGATATGTAGTGATGGACCGCCAGTAAATCACGTTTTGTAGTATTAATTAATTTTATACACTTAGGAACAAATATAGCTGAAACCCAAACTTAAATATTCCAAGGCTATATAGCACATATATGGACTATATTAGGCTTAAGACAGCCTATATTAGGCCTATGATTCTTAGGAGAGGTTAGATTAGATCTTATATTGATGATACTCTCAAAAGTTTCCAGTTTGTCTAATTTTCATAACACAAACTTCCACTTTCTGGAGGTCCATAAGGGTACTTCCCACCAGATGTTACTATAAGAACACTTACTTTCCTTTAGCAAGCGGAGCTGTTGTAGTTAGACACAATATTGGAAGACTTTGTGAAGGTGCTTATGGCAGATTATGTTCCTACCTTCACGGTGCACAGTGTGGCTCCATGGTGGCATTGTACTCCACCGTGGTGGCATTGTACTCCACCGTGGTGGCATTGTACTCCACCATGGTGGCATTGTACTCCACAATGGTGGCATTGTACTCCACCATGGTGGCATTGTACTCCACAATGGTGGCATTGTACTCCACCATGGTGGCATTGTACTCCACCATGGTGTCATTGTACTCCACCATGGTATCATTGTACCCCCACCTCAGTACCCCACCATGGTATCATTGTACCCCCACCTCAGTACCCCACCATGGTGTCATTGTACCCCACCACCGTACCCCAGTACACAGTACACAGTACACAGTACGCAGGATGCTCGTGACATGCAACAAGTACGTGTTTTGCACTGTTTGTGATGACCAACACCCAATTTTTTACACATTATCGTAATTTCACTGTTATCACTGTTAGCTGTGTATGTGTTACAACGACACTCTCACTGTTGTCACTGTAAGCTGTGAATGTGTTGAAAGACACAACAGTGCCAGAGAGCTATATACAGTGCTTCACTGCCGTCTGATACTAAGTATCTAATGATATATCTTGAATTTCTTATATTTGCTGGAAAACAATGAGGTTCTTGTGAACCGACTCCTGTGAGCCCACTCCTGTGAGCCCACTCCTGTGAGCCCACTCCTGTGAGCCCACTCCTGTGAGTCCAGTCCTTAAAATACTCTCGAGTTAGACACATTATGACGAAGGCCATAGAAGAGACGAGTGTTATTCGTTATAATTAAAAACACAGTGATATTTTCCCTACGTTTTGACAACAGTCTTCAGAGGTGCATGATATTAACACTGAAAATGTTAAGCTTGTCAGTGAACGCTGGGTGTCGACCAGTACTGTAGTATCGTAGTTAACCTGATGGTACGCTATCATACTGCCACATGTTTCCTCTTTGGTAAGAAATTATGTTTAAACTTGCTGTTCCCGGCCACGCGTTGCTGTGGCTCAGAGCCACAGCAATCCTCCTCTGTTCCCTCGTCCTCCCCACCATTCCCCACTCCCTCGTCCGATGTGTTCCCAAATGATCTGATGTTCTCTTCAGAAAAATGGGAACATCAAATGATCTGATGTTCCCATCACTGAAAAAAAGAACAATTAAAAAAACGAGATGAAAAACAATGATAAAAACTATACTCATGAAATGAATGGTATGGTAAAACACACAGCTCAATTACAAGGCACTGTCACATAAAATAATTAAATCAAAATTAAAATATATCGGAATCTATGAAAATTCAATTTATCAATGCAATCGGAAACACTGAAATGGAATCGTAACATATTTAGAATAGTGTGTGTTGCTATTACGTGCAACAGATGGTGCTGTTTAAAAAAAACATGTTTTTTCCTGTCACAGGTGAGGCATGTATATAGTAGGTATATAAAAACACATGCCTATTCGAATGCAACGTTGTGTCAAAATTTCAAAGCAATCAGTGAAGAACTTTCGGAGATTACAGCGTGTGTGTGCTCTTACGTCCAACAGATGACGCTGCTATGAAAAAAAATGTTTTTTCCTGTCACAGGTGAGGCATGTATATAGTAGGTATATAAAACACGCGCCTATTCGAATGCAACGTTGTGTCAAAATTTCAAATCAACTGGTAAAGAGGATTCGAAGATTTCCCTCACATGTAAAAACTTTTGAAAAACACAGTTTTTCAAAAAAGCATAGTGTTCTGCCTTGTTAGTGTTCTGCCTTGTTAGTGTTCTGTCTTGTTAGTGTTCTGCCTTGTTGGTGTTCTGTCATGTTAGTGTTCTGCCTTGTTGGTGTTCTGCCATGTTAGTGTTCTACCTTGTTAGTGTTCTGTCTTGTTAGTGTTCTGCCTGTTAGTGTTCTGCCTTGTTAGTGTTCTGCCTTGTTAGTGTTTTGCCTTGTTAGTGTTCTGCCTTGTTAGTGTTCTACCTTGTTAGTGTTCTGCCTTGTTAGTGTTCTACCTTGTTAGTGTTCTGCCTTGTTAGTGTTCTACCTTGTTAGTGTTCTGCCTTGTTAGTGTTCTACCTTGTTAGTGTTCTGCCTTGTTAGTGTTCTGCCTTGTTAGTGTTCTACCTTGTTAGTGTTCTGCCTTGTTAGTGTTCTACCTTGTTAGTGTTCTGCCTTGTTAGTGTTCTGCCTTGTTAGTGTTCTACCTTGTTAGTGTTCTACCTTGTTAGTGTTCTGCCTTGTTAGTGTTCTGCCTTGTTAGTGTTCTACCTTGTTAGTGTTCTGCCTTGTTAGTGTTCTGCCTTGTTAGTGTTCTACCTTGTTAGTGTTCTGCCTTGTTAGTGTTCTGTCTTTTTAGTGTTCTGTCTTGTAGTGATCTTCCTTGTTAGTGTTCTCCTTGTTAGTGTTCTGCCTTGTTAGTGTTCTGCCATGTTAGTGTTCTACCTTGTTAGTGTTCTGCCTGTTAGTGTTCTGTCTTGTTAGTGTTCTGTCTTGTTAGTGATCTTCTTTGTTAGTGTTCTTCCTTGTTAGTGTTCTGCCTTATTAGTGTTCTGCCATGTTAGTGTTGTTAGTGTTCTGCCTTGTTAGTGTTCTGCCTTGTTAGTGTTCTGCCATGTTAGTGTTGTTAGTGTTCTGCCTTGTTAGTGTTCTGCCATGTTAGTGTTGTTAGTGTTCTGCCATGTTAGTGTTGCTAGTGTTCTACCATGTTAGTGTTCTGCCATGTTAGTGTTGTTAGTGTTCTGCCTTGTTAGTGTTGTTAGTGTTCTGCCTTGTTAGTGTTGTTAGTGTTCTACCTTGTTAGTGTTCTGCCTTGTTAGTGTTCTACCTTGTTAGTGTTCTGCCTTGTTAGTGTTCTACCTTGTTAGTGTTCTGCCTTGTTAGTGTTATGCCTTGTTAGTGTTCTGCCTTGTTAGTGTTCTGCCTTGTTAGTGTTCTGCCTTGTTGGTGTTCTGTCTTGTTAGTGTTCTGCCTTGTTAGTGTTCTGCCTTGTTAGTGTTCTGCCTTGTTAGTGTTCTGCCATGTTAGTGTTCTGCCATGTTAGTGCTCTGTCGTGTTAGTGTTCTACCTTGTTAGTGTTCTACCTTGTTAGTGTTCTGCCTTGTTAGTGTTCTGCCTTGTTAGTGTTCTACCTTGTTAGTGTTCTGCCTTGTTAGTGTTCTACCTTGTTAGTGTTCTGCCTTGTTAGTGTTCTACCTTGTTAGTGTTCTGCCTTGTTAGTGTTCTGCCTGTTAGTGTTCTGCCTTGTTAGTGTTCTACCATGTTAGTGTTCTGCCTTGTTAGTGTTCTGCCTTGTTAGTGTTCTGCCTTGTTAGTGTTCTACCATGTTAGTGTTCTACCTTGTTAGTGTTCTACCTTGTTAGTGTTCTACCTTGTTAGTGTTCTACCTTGTTAGTGTTCTACCTTGTTAGTGTTCTACCATGTTAGTGTTCTACCTTGTTAGTGTTCTACCTTGTTAGTGTTCTACCTTGTTAGTGTTCTACCATGTTAGTGTTCTACCTTGTTAGTGTTCTACCTTGTTAGTGTTCTACCTTGTTAGTGTTCTACCTTGTTAGTGTTCTGCCTTGTTAGTGTTCTACCTTGTTAGTGTTCTACCTTGTTAGTGTTCTACCTTGTTAGTGTTCTACCATGTTAGTGTTCTACCTTGTTAGTGTTCTACCTTGTTAGTGTTCTACCTTGTTAGTGTTCTACCTTGTTAGTGTTCTACCTTGTTAGTGTTCTACCATGTTAGTGTTCTACCTTGTTAGTGTTCTGCCTTGTTAGTGTTCTGCCTTGTTATTGTTCTGCCTTGCTAGTGTTCTACCTTGTTAGTGTTCTACCTTGTTAGTGTTCTACCTGTTAGTGTTCTACCTTGTTAGTGTTCTACCTTGTTAGTGTTCTACCTTGTTAGTGTTCTGCCTTGTTGGTGTTCTGTCTTGTTAGTGTTCTGCCTTGTTAGTGTTCTGCCTTGTTAGTGTTCTGCCTTGTTAGTGTTCTGCCATGTTAGTGTTCTGCCATGTTAGTGCTCTGTCGTGTTAGTGTTCTACCTTGTTAGTGTTCTACCTTGTTAGTGTTCTACCTTGTTAGTGTTCTGCCTTGTTAGTGTTCTGCCTTGTTAGTGTTCTACCTTGTTAGTGTTCTGCCTTGTTAGTGTTCTACCTTGTTAGTGTTCTGCCTTGTTAGTGTTCTACCTTGTTAGTGTTCTACCTTGTTAGTGTTCTACCTTGTTAGTGTTCTACCTTGTTAGTGTTCTACCTTGTTAGTGTTCTACCATGTTAGTGTTCTGCCTTGTTAGTGTTCTGCCTTGTTAGTGTTCTGCCTTGTTAGTGTTCTGCCTTGCTAGTGTTCTACCTTGTTAGTGTTCTACCTTGTTAGTGTTCTACCTTGTTACTGTTCTACCTTGTTAGTGTTCTACCTTGTTAGTGTTCTACCTTGTTAGTGTTCTGCCTTGTTAGTGTTCTACCATGTTAGTGTTCTACCTTGTTAGTGTTCTACCTTGTTAGTGTTCTACCTTGTTAGTGTTCTACCTTGTTAGTGTTCTACCTTGTTAGTGTTCTACCTTGTTAGTGTTCTACCATGTTAGTGTTCTACCTTGTTAGTGTTCTACCTTGTTAGTGTTCTACCATGTTAGTGTTCTACCTTGTTAGTGTTCTACCTTGTTAGTGTTTCTACCTTGTTAGTGTTCTACCTTGTTAGTATGTACCTCTTGTTAGCATAGGCCCTTACATGTTAGTGTTATGTTGTTGTATGTCACTGGTAACATTATGCCCTCTCTTGTACGTCCTTGTTTATATTGTGTCTTGTTATTGTCTTTTTGTCAACTTGTAATAATAGTTGTCTCGCTTGTAGTCCTCTACTTGTACATTTTAGTTATTAGTGTCTTAGAGCTCTGGCTGGTTGTGGCGGGAGGAGTGTGTTGTGGTGGTGGGCAGGTGTGCTGGTGTCTAGCACTTGACTCAGTGGTGGTGGCGGGTAGAGGTAACTACCCCTGCTGCCTCCTAGTACCCTGTATTCTGGTAGTGGAAATTAGGGGGTAGTGGCGACTGCTCCGAGCACACATATAGCGCGGTAAGCGTGGCCGCGGCCTCTGTAACGCCCGTCTCCCTCCCTACCCCCTGGACAGCACGGCCTGGCGCGTCAGCAGATCATCCTCCCGACGGAGACGCTCGACAAGAACAAGAAGTATCACCTCACCTTCAGCATCAAGGTCTGTTTCTTCTCCAACCTTTTCAGTAGGGTCTTTCTTGCCTTTGCAAGTTATTTCTTTATATTTAATACCTGGCATGTTTTTGTTGCATCCCATAAGGCAAATGTTATGATCATTTTATCTGCTATCGCCTGTAATATTGCACGGTTGCATGTTAGTGTGTGGTAATATTCTCTGGCTTTGATATGCTAGGGACCCGAGGTGCTGTGCCTGACTGGGGTTCTGTTCCTCTTTCCAGCCTTCCACTCCCGTGCCAGGGCAACAGCAGTCAACGAGAGAGAGCGTCGCTGGGTCCCCGGAGCGTTCAGCCTCCGCCCCAGAGACACTCAACTCTGAGGGAACAGCTGAAGAGCCTCGCCAGGAGCTTCACTCAGCTCCGCCTGAGGGCAGGATTGAACCCTGAACCACCCCGAGGACGACACCAGCCCATCACTCACCGAACCGCAGCTTGAAGCAGAGGAAGGATGCAAACTAATGGTTGAACCCCTGAGGTCTAGACCCCTAATGGTTGAAATGTGAGGTCTGAGATACACCAATGATCCTCCAGATTCCCGCCAGGTGCTCGACTCGTAAAAGCTCGACTAAATTATCAGCAATAAGTCAGAGTCAATACCTGAACCTTCTCTAGAAAGGTCGAACTTACACCTTAATCAGACAAGGAAGCTTTTAATAAATCAGCATGAACTCGTGGGTTAACCAATTCACTTCATCCAATTTGACGAGGTGAATTTCGTGTAGTTCAGAAGACTATGCCTGGGATCGTTAACAAGAAGCGAGAAGTCACAGTAAATGAGTTCAATCGTTATTATCACAGGTTACATATATTATTTCGTTTTATCAGGGACAGGAAGCCTGGTTTATATGAAAGGAATCGCTCTAAGTGGGAGAAGATGTTGCGCTGAACACCTCCAAACAAACCAAATGACACAACAAACCCAAAGATCAAAAGTGTCATATTTATCTATTTGTACTTTTTGACAAGTCCGTTTTCGAACTAAACAATTTAATCCAAACAAACTTATTGAAGAAAAAACGAAATATGAAAATTAGAAAAACCATCAATAAAATTCAAAACCAAACTTAAATTAACATAGCATGAGCTAGGCCTAACATAACCCAACTAAGACTGTAACGTAAGTCTTGATAATGTTACATTTGAGCTAGTTACCTTAGCGTAAAGTTGGTGTTCATATTTTTCCCCACCCCTCCATTCTTCAGAGGTCGTAGAGCGACGGTCTCGCTTCATGCAGGTCGGCGTTCAATCCCCGACCGTCCCAGTGGTTGGACNGGGGTTCGAGTCACTTATGGGGTGTGAGTTTTCATTCGCATATAGTCCCTGGGGACCATTCAGGCTTGTTCGCATTTGTGTTCCTCACGTGTGCCCCAAAGAATGAGGTGATTTGGTAAAATGCTATGCCCAAGATAACCATCCGAGTGCCGGCGGTGAGGTGGTTCAAATAGCTTCGGCTATCACCTCATTATGTCCGGTCGTGATGGTCAAGTGGTTTAAGGCGTCTTGTACATACCAGTTGCGTTGCTCCTGGGAGTATGGGTTCGAGTCACTCTGGGGTGTGAGTTTTCATTCGCATATAGTCCTGGGGACCATTCAGGCTTGTTCGCATTTGTGTTCCTCACGTGTGCCCCAAAGAATGAGGTGATTTGGTAAAATGCTATGCCCAAGATAACCATCCGAGTGCCGGCGGTGAGGTGGTTCAAATAGCTTCGGCTATCACCTCATTATGTCCGGTCGTGATGGTCAAGTGGTTTAAGGCGTCTTGTACATACCAGTTGCGTTGCTCCTGGGAGTATGGGTTCGAGTCACTTCTGGGGTGTGAGTTTTCATTCGCATATAGTCCTGGGGACCATTCAGGCTTGTTCGCATTTGTGTTCCTCACGTGTGCCCCAAAGAATGAGGTGATTTGGTAAAATGCTATGCCAAGATAACCATCCGAGTGCCGGCGGTGAGGTGGTTCAAATAGCTTCGGCTATCACCTCATTATGTCCGGTCGTGATGGTCAAGTGGTTAAGGCGTCTTGTACATACCAGTTGCGTTGCTCCTGGGAGTATGGGTTCGAGTCACTTTGGGGTGTGAGTTTTCATTCGATATGTCCTGGGGATATTCAGGTTGTTTGCATATATAGATATATATATATATTATATATATATATATATTTATTATATATATTATAGCATATATATATATATATATAATATGACCGAAAAAGTAGATTAATAATTCTAACACGAATTTTCTCAATATTTCTTATTTTTCTTTTCACTGTCGATGGTAATTGAAAAATCAGTTCTCAAAATTCATTTTGAATTTTATTTCCAGTCTGACGCGACACTTGAACGCGTTTCGTATAACTTATTACATTTTCAAAGACTTATTTACACCCACAAACTATAACCTGCAACACTAAACAGGTTCTACTATGCTCTACTTAAGCAGCTTTCATTTTATACCTGCATTTGGGTGAGGTGATATGTTACAACAGTTTTGGATGAGGTGAAAACAAACTTTCAACACGAGACAGAACACGAAACAATGGGTATATATTAGTAAATAAAGGGAAGAATGGAAGTAATGCAAAGGGCCTATTGGCCCATATTTCTTGATGCTTCTATATTGGTGCGGAGTCTTGAAGTGGGTAGAATATAGTTGTGCATAATTAATGCTGTTGATTGCTGGGTTGACTTCTTGATGTGTAGTGCCTCGCAGATATCAAGCCGCCTGCTATCGCTGTATCTATCGATGATTTCTGTGTTTTTGTTAAGATTCTCTGGTGATGGTCTGGTTGTGGGGGAGATTATATGTTCCTTATGGAGCCCTGTTGCTTATGCATCGTTAATCGCCTGGAAAGAGATGTTGTTGTCTTGCCTATATACTGAGTTCTTTGAGGCTTACAGTCCCCAAGTGGGCATTTGAAGGCATAGACGACATTGGTCTCTTTTAAAGCGTTCTGCTTGTGTCTGGAGAGTTTCTCATGAGTAGGTGGCCGTTTTTTGGTTTTATAGTAAATCGTCAATTGTATCTTCTGATTTTTGTCTGTAGGGATAACGTTCCTATTAACAATATCTTTCTGGACCCTTTCCTCCATTTATGAGCTGTGGAAAAGAAGTTCTGTAAAATAGTCTAATAGGGGGTACAGGTGTTGTGTTAGTGTCTCTTCAGAGGTTGCATGGCGTTTCACCTTCCTTCTTATGATGTCTTCAACGAAACCATGGAGAAGCCGTTGTTGACTAGGACCTGCCTTACCCTACAGAGTTCTTCATCGACTTGCTTCCATCTGAGCTGTGGTTGAGAGCACGGTCGACATAAGCGTTAACAACACTCCTCTTGTACTGTCTGGGCAGTCACTGTGGCATTGAGGCACATTCCTATGTTTGTTTCCTTAGTGTAGACTGCAGTGTGGAAACCTCCGCTCCTTTCCATGATGTTACATCTAGAAAGGGCAGCTTCCCATCCTTCTCCATCTCGTAAGTAAAACGCACACAACAGAATTCCGCTCAAATGCCTCCTTCAGCTCCTGCAGATGTCTACATCAGGTACCTGTGTAAAATGTCGTCAACATACCTGCAGTATATGGCCGGTTTCAAGTTCATGTCGACTAAGACCTTTTGTTCGATGGTACCCATGTAGAAGTTCGCAAACAGGACACCTAGGGGAGAAACCATGGCGACCCCATCTACTTGCTATACATGTGCCCATCCGGGCTCAAGAAGGGTGCCTCTTTAGTACAAGCTTGGAGTAGTTTCCTTAGAATGTTTTCTGGTATGTCAAGAGGAGTACAGGCCGGATCACGATACACTCTGTCCGCTATCATCCGATTGTTTCATCCACAGGTACGTTTGGTAAACAGTGATTCTACGTCCAACGAGGCTTATCCCTGTGGCCCGTTTCCCCGCAGTAAGTCAACAAATTCCTTGGAGACTTCAGGCTGAAGGGCAAGGGACATAAGGAGTCAGCAAGCCGTTGAGTCGCTTCGCCAGTCTGTACGTAGGTGTGGGTATCTGGCTGATGATTGGCCGAAGTGGGTTTCCAGGCTTGTGTGTCTTGACATTTCCATACGCGTATCCAGGTTTGTATTCCCCAATAATCTTTGGCAGGTGGAGTCCGGATTTCTTGGCGTTCACAGTTTCGATCAATTTGTTGACCTTTGCTTTCAGTTCGGCTGTAGTGTCCTTCGTTACCCTTTGGAATTTAGTTTGGTCAGAGAGTATGAGGTTCATTTTCGCCAGATATTCGTTTTTTAAGAATGACGTATTTTGGCGACTTGTCACCTCTCCTGACGACTATCTCCTTGTTCTCACGAAGCTCTTAGCTGCCGCTTTGAGCTCGGGGGACAGTATGGTGCTTCTGTAATTGCCTCGATTCTTTCCTCCTTCTGCAATAAGTTCTGCTTGTAAGGTGTCTTTGGTGGTGACCTTCTTTTGTGTCTCGAGGTCGAATATGTCGTCCAACAGGATCTCAACTCCACTTTCGGGCCATCTCACTTGGTCTGGACATAACGTGACAGTTTATACCCAGATTTAGGAGAGTGACTTGGTCCTCAGTGAGGTTGATTCCAGCAAGGTTCAGGAAGCCGTCTCTTGGTCGTGGAATTGTCATAGGTCCTCCATATAATGTTGTTAGTTTCTTGATTATCCTGGTTTCGGTGCTGAGGTGATGTCGATCTGTGAGGATGTCGAGGGTGTTGCTCGATACGAGTACGGAGGTTTTCGTTGATGTTGCTGTTTCTCCATTCGTTTGTAGCATGAAGTAATTGCGTTTTCTGTCTTTGATTTCTTTTTCTGCCTTGTGTATCTGATTTCGAATCAGATCTTGGCGATATTTTATCGTGAAGGCTTGATTCCTTGCTGGGTCGTGCGTTTTAATATTAGTAATTTTGGTAGCAGTCTTTCCTGTAAACATATATTATTAAATATGACCGAAAAGTAAGATTATAATTCTAACACGGATTTTCTCAATATTTCTTATGTTTCTTTTCACTGTCGATGGTAATTGAAAATCAATTCTCCAAATTAATTTTTATTTCTAGTCTGACGTGACACTTGAACACGTTTCATAATACCTTATTACATTTTCACCCTGACCCTGACACAGCACCCTGACACAGCATGACCATACATACCTTCCTGATCACAGTATGTGTGGTCATAACATGTACGAAGACTTTTGATGGAGCAGAACTGTGTCTACGAAGAATGTTGATGGAACAGAACTGTGCCTACAAAGACTGTTGATGCAGTAGAACTGTAACTATTGAGACTGCTGATGGAGGAGAAACATGACTATTGAGACTGCTGATGGAGGAGAAACATGACTAATGAGACTGCTGATGGAGGAGAAACATGACTATTGAGACTGCTGATGGAGGAGAAACATGACTAATGAGACTGCTGATGGAGGAGAAACATGACTATCGAGACTGTTTACGAAGACAAACTGTGACAACATAGGGAGGGTTCCTTTGTGGGACACTGAACAAATTGTGTTTGAAGGCAGTGTTGCCCCTGGTGAGGTTCTGAATGTTTTCTTTTGTCGCTCAGAAAACGAAGTTCAGGAAGCCTTCTTTTGGTAGCAGATTTAACCACAAGTGTATCGGTTCACAGACACCTTTCTCTTAGATATTTGATAGATAGATATTTGCAAGGCGTTACTTTATATAATAGGTTGCATTTTTAACATTGGTCCCTCTATAACGTAATATTGCGACCTTTTAGTAGTGACGACAGTTTAGACCGCATACGTGCACTGAAGGGAATACACTGCCAATATCTTGAGGTTATCTTGAGATGATTTTGGGGGTTTAGTGTCCCCGCGGCCCGGTCCTCGACCAGGCCTCCACCCCCCAGGAAGCAACCCGTGACAGCTGACTAACACCCAGGTACCTATTTTACTCCTAGGTAACAGGGGCATAGGGTGAAAGAAACTCTGCCCATTGTTTCTCTCCGGCGCCCGGGATCGAACCCGGGACCACAGGATCACAAGTCCAGTGTGTTGTCCGCTCGGCAGACCGGCTTCCCCAGTCGGCTGGCATATATTAAGACAAGTGAAGAAGAAATGGGGTTCTTTTAAAGGAATACTGAGAACATTGACATTATTTTTGTAATATGGGTCTTTGAGACGAGACGGATCCAGTGGTCTCAGCTTCCGTGTGTTGGCTATAAGTGAATACATGTGAATCATCTCTGTAATTCTTATCATTTTCTTCAGGATGACAGACGACTTCACAGAAGACGCGACGCCAAAAATTGGCAAGAGGACACCGGAGGAGGAAGTGGGAAAGGAGGAAGAGGTGGAGACAAAGGGAGAGAAAGCGGGAAAGGAAGTGCTCGAGGAGGAATCGACGACGATCTTCCTGCCACCACAGAAGGAGACGACTACGACGACGCCGACGAGGACGCCCTGGACAAGCTTGGGGTGCCGACACACAGGCGTCCCGGGGTCAGAAGGGGTCAGGTCAGCAGCGGGGCACTCAGCGGAGGACCCAAGAAGGTGAGACACAAATACATACTGAAAGGTTTACAAAACAGCTTGATATTTTTATGATATGAACAGTATTTGATTGACTACTTCTGTATTGATTGATTGTATGACTACAATCAATCTACTTTTGATTGATAAATGTTACAAAAATGGACAACAGCTCTTGGGGTTTCCACCAATAGAGCTTAAGATGTTAGTTGTGCTCTTCAAGCATCGCAAGAGTGCGTCTTATTATGATAGTGCATAAGATAGTGATAGTGATAGTGTACAAGAATGTAACAGCTCTTGTATATATCTCAAAAAAAAATAGACTGCAGACTCATTGTCTTCCAATCAGGGCGAGTGCACCCCGTAGACTTACGTGATGACCTTTAGGAAAACATTTGCATAATTTAACAGATAGGTGCAGCAAGTGTGAAGGTAATTATCAGGAGCAAACTCTAAGTCATTGTGACTACATATCTAAACCACTTAGAAGGGATGTGAGAGGGATGTGAGAATAAGGGTTTAGGATAGGAGGCAGGAGTGGGACTGAGCGGTGACCAAGAAGGAGCGGAGGTCGTCATCCTATCGTCCAGTCCCAGGGCTTGAGTGCAGCCAGTCTCAAATACACATAAAGCTTATGTATTATGGAAGAGATCCAATCCCTCTTATAACTGTGACGAACCTCATTGCACACCATTGTACCTTTTCAAATTTCCTTGGGTCCCTCATGAGATGGTGACGCTACGATAGGGCTGCATACTCTAGTACTCATCTCACATAAGTTGAGTATTGTGATCTGAATTCCTCGTTGATTTTCTTGAATGAACATAGTATTCTAATGTTTCTGTGGCTCATTTGGGTACTACGTTTCCACCTGAGTCCCCAAGTTCGTGTACCACCCAAGCAAACACTTTGTGTTTATTTACCATGTCAAATCCTCTGAAAATTTTGTTGGCGGTGATCATGTCTCCCCTAACTCTTCTCTTCTGTCTTCCAGGGACGTGCGGCTAAGTTCCAGTTGCCTTTCCTCGTAACTCATACTTCTCAGCTCTGGGTCTGGTCTAGTGCCAGGCCTCAAAATCTTTTCTAACTTTGTCTTGTGTTTAATTAGTTTTGGATTCCTGGCTGGAGGTGCATACTCCAGGATTAGTCTGACATGAGTAGTATATAAGATTCTGAATGATTCCTTTCACAATGTAATGTGAACCACTTGACCACTTGATGTAATGTAACAGCTCTTTTAACACAAGTTTCTAAAGGCAGTTCTAATGTTGGCCAATCTTGGCCACAATGGCCATAATCTTGGCCATAATGTTGGCCACATGTCACTGGTGATATCTTTTTGATGTGGGCTTTTGGGGACAGATCCGGCGATACATCAACCCCTAGATCTTTTTCGCTACCTGATTCTTGAAGGTTTTCACCTTCCAGATGGTACCTTGTGACTTCCTGTTCCCGTCACCTATTTTCATTATTTTACACTTACTTGAGTTAAACTTAGTAGCCATTTGCTGGACCATTCCTTCAGTATGTCTAGGTCGTTTTGTAGTTTTATCATTTATTGTCTCATTTTATCTCTCTTTATCCTTCTCATAATTTCAGCATCAGCAAACAATGTACTCACCTAGTTGTATTCACCTAGTTGTGCTTGCTAGGGTTGAACTCTGGCTCTTTGGTCCCGCCTCTCAACCGTCAATCAACAGGTGTACAGGTTCCTGAGCCTACTGGGCTCTATCATATCTACACTTGAAACTGTGTATGGAGTCAGCCTCCACCACATCACTGCCTAATGCATTCCATTTACTTACTTCTCCTGACACCCTACCCGTGTGGGGTGTGTGAGCGTGTGTGAAGGCTTTAATATATATGTATGTAAGTTGTGTGATAATTACACAATAAGTGCCTCACCTCAGGTGGAGAACATGGAGTCTAACCTGAGACGACGAGCGAGGAAAGCGGCCTCTCCCTCCACCGAAGTGTCCATCACCCAAGCCATGCAAAACGCCATGCGCAAGTACGTGTGAGAGAAACAGATAGAGAGATATATATTTTTGTGTGTGGATTTCTGCTTGTGTTGTGTAGTGTTTACTCATTAAATACTGCGATATAAATATTATTTGAGGATTTCTGCCCAGCAACACAAATTTTGAACGGATGCTTCATAAAATTACAATCTTGGTACGTTGTATTCTGATACCAGTTGGTACCTAGATGTTTAACATTACTACTACTCCTGAGAAATTTATGTTACAGCTTTAAAATATAATATACTGTAACAAGTGATATACCAACCCGTCCTCTGATTTTTAACGTTGTAACCAACGGTAAAAATGTAATCTACTGTACTTGGACAATTAATGCCGGTCAAATATATTCCTATGTTCATACATCGTACTCGATAGGTTAGGGGGGTTGCTTGGGTTAATGCGTTTCTGATTAGTTAGGAGGTTAGATTTTTTACGGAGTGGCAACTGGCAGGAAATTATGAAAAATAATGTGTTAAGTGAGTATGATTGTATAGCACTTAGAAGGAGTATGAGGACAAAGATGAGGGACATGAGGAGGGTGTGGAGGAACAGTGGCCTCATAGTTATCCTGCACCTGGTACAGGTACGCGCTGGAGAGGCGGCTGTTCCAGCAGCTGCTAGAGCTCAAGCGCATCCAGATCCGGAACACTCGCGCCAACGAACACGTGATGATCAAGCGGATGGTGGACGCCTTCCAGAAGGAGGGCCACCTGCTGGGCATCCGCGGCTACGGTGGACCCTACAACTTCAACAGTTACGAGAAGTACCTCTACGGTGAGTGTCTCTACAGCTTCATGCCTCCACCTACATCACCTCTAACGTACTACATTTATTTCCAATGATGTCCTGGGAAGCATTTGTTGATGTGCTGATCTAGGGTAATGGTGGATAATGAGATCCATTTAACATATAACTAACATAAATTAGGTTAAACTCAATATACAAGATGTCCAACCACTTGGCCTAGACGGTAGAGCAACTGTCTCGCGTCATGCAGGTCGGCGTTCAATCCCCGAACGTCCAAGTGGTTGAGCACCATTCCTTTCCCTTGTCCCATCCCAAATCCTTATCCAGATCCCTTCCAAGTGTTATATAGTCGTAATAGCTTGATGCTTTCCCCTGATAGTTCCCTCCCCTTCAACGTACGAGTTAATATAGTTCATGATAATAATTTATAATCCCGGAGCTGAAGGCCCGAAAACCGTATGTAGTTTGCAGTATTTGGGCATGAAAATAGTGCGCATTATACAGCCCCGCACATTTGGATATACATCCTCTGACTACCTTGTAGCTTGTGTAGACTCATTGTTCTACCTCTTACCCTGCAGACCAGCTGAGGTACCTACAGAGCTCTCAAAGCACCAAGATCCCGGCCTTCCGACCCACGGACGACGTCGACAGGCTAAGTCGGGCCATCCGGCGTGCAGAGTTACGTGAGTTACCGGAGCCCCTCATGACTTCTCGAGACGCCAGCGTCTGTAATCATACCACGCACCGCTGCCACCACGCCGCCCACGCCTACACCGGCGTACCCTGCGCCGCCTACAGTGAGCACTTACTGCCGCTTGCTGCGCCACTTGCAGTAGTGTTGTAGTGAACATGTGTCAAGGTCAAAGGGCCCCTGGTCGCTGTAGTGAACATGTGTCAAGGTCAAAGGGCCCCTGGTCGCTGTAGTGAACATGTGTCAAGGTCAAAGGGCCCCTGGTCGCTGTAGTGAACATGTGTCGAGGCCAGAGGGACCCTAAACGCTGTAGTGAACATGTGTCGAGGCTAGAGGGGCCCCCCTAGGTGCTGTAGTGAAAATGTGTGTGACAAGGCCGGAGGGCCCCTAGGCACTCTAGTGAACATGTGTCGAGGCTTAGGGCGCCTGACAGCTGAGTGGATACTGCTTCGGATTCGTAGTCCTGAGGTTCCGGGTTCGATCCCCGGTGGAGGTGGAGACAAATGGGCAAACTGTTTCTTTCACCCTGATGCCCCTGTTACTTAGCAGTAAATAGGTACCTGGGAGTTAGACAGCTGCTATGGGCTGCTTCCTGGGGGGGGTGTAACAAAAAGGAGGCCTGGTCGAGAACTGGGCCGCGGGGACTCTAAGGCCGAAATCATCTCAAAATAACCTCAAGATGATAAGCCCCTAGGTGCTGTAATGAACATGTGTCGAGGCCAGAGGACCCCTAGGTGCTGTAGTGAACATGTGTGTGTCAAGGCCAGAGGGCCCCTAAGCGCTGTAGTGAACATGTGTCGAGGCCAGAGGACCCCTAGGTGCTGTAGTGAACATGTGTATGTCAAGGCCAGAGGGCCCCTAAGCGCTGTAGTGAACATGTATCGAGGTCAGAGGGCCCCCTTAGGCGTTGTTGTGAACATGTGTCGAGGCTAGAGGGGACCCCTAGGTGCTGTAGTGAATGGTGAGTGCAGGAGAATAGAGAGAACAGTGACGACCAGTGAAGAGGACTACACTGTTGTAAAGATGAGTGGAGGGGGACTGGACACTATAGTCAAGATGAGTGGAGGGGACTGGACGCTGTCCTCCACTCATCTTTACTACGGTGTCCAGTCCCTTCCACTCACCTTTACAACAGTGTAGTCCTCTTCACTGATCGTCACTATGCCGCGTATATTATACACCTACGACTGGAAACCGTAGTAAAGATGAGTGGTGGCGGTCTAGGCAGCTTGTGGTAATTATTTATTTATATTAGTACCTCTAGGAATCTACGGCTTTAAGGACCACCCAATTGTTTCTGTATATATATATATATATATATATAATATATATATATATATATATATATATATATATATATATATATATATATATCCCTCTGCTTCTTCCTCATCACTATTACCCGTAGTTCACTACATTCTTCAACCCGTCCTCGCAAATTCGTATAGTCAATATTGACTTATTAAATAAGTGCATAGGTGACATACTTAACATAATAGTTTCCCTTGAAAATCTTCATACAAAACCGACCTTACCTAACCTACTTAGCATGTTAAAATAAGCATCTTATTGCTTCGTAATTACAATTATTACCTAGCCTATACCTATAATAGGTAAAGTAACAATTGTAATTACGAAGCTATAGATGCTTATTTTAACATACTAAGTAGGTTAGGTAAGGTCGGTGTTTCTATGACGATTTTCAAGGGAAACTATTGTGTTTAGTATGTCACCTATGCAGGTAACTAATAAGTCAATATTGACTATACGAATTTGCGAGGACGGGTTGCATTGTTACCTGTTGTAAGACTCGCTTGGTGACGAGAGTCTTATGAATGTTACCTAGAGTGAAGCTGATTAATATTAGCTGTAGCAGTCCCTTGATGGGCTGTGTTTCTCACGTCCTGGTTAGTGGCTCTAAAGCTCTACATGACAGACAGCTTGTGCTTGTGCTTTCATCTCTCTCCATCCGCGGTAATGTTGTCTTGATTGATCTGACAGACTCCATCTCCTTATTAGTATTTTGTTCACTTCACGGACTTTGGCTGTGATGTTTATTTTATTATTTGTGATCGTTCTGTATTTTATTTTATACTTGATGCTCTGTTTTCTCTGTATTTTCTTTCCTCAAAGATTCAATATACTTTTTATTTCTTTCTTGGATGCTTTAACTATGATATTTTTCATTCTTTTGTGACTTACTTGCTCTTCCGCCCCCTGACAGTTGGGTACCGAGGGAGGAAGAGAGCTCCTGTCACCAACACCAACACCAAGCAGGTGTCGCTGCCCAGATTGCTGGCACCTCCAACACCACAGCGGCGGCGGCGGTACCTTGGCGGGCTCTCCACGACCCGCTCACGACACCGTCCAGACCTGGAGCAAGCCGGGAGAACCCGTTGGCTTGAGGAACTACGACCCGAAGAAGCCTCTCACCGTCGAGCTGCAGGTCTGTTTATATACGGCCGTCTTGGACGTGCCGGTACGGTGGGTCGGTTGGTGTTACAGGCGGTGTGAGTGACAGCTATTTCAGACTCTCGCACAAGCACGCGCGCGCGCACACACATCAACACCTCAGGTACACACAACTATACAGGGTGGCATTATGCTCCACAGTATGCCATCATAATGCCGCTACATTATAATGGTATTATGGTACACACCATTATATTATACGCCACCATGGAGGCGGAGATGGGGGTCCAATATGACGCTTTGAGAATTTCTTTAAGGATGGGAGTGATTGTCGAGTTAACAATAGCTGAAACCCAAACTTAAATATTCCAAGGCTATATAGCACAATATGGACTATATTAGGCTTAAGACAGCCTATATTAGGCCTATGATTCTTAGGAGAGGTTAGATAGATCTTATATTGATGATACTCTCAAAAGTTTCCAGTTTGTCTAATTTTCATAACACAAACTTCCACTTTCTGGAGGTCCATAAGGTACTTCCCCACCAGATGTTACTATAAAACACTTACTTTCCTTTAGCAAGCGGAGCTGTTGTAGTTAGACACACTGTTGGAAGACTTGTGAAGGTGTTTATGGCAGATTTTGTTCCTACCTTCACGGTGCACAGTGTGGCTCCATGGCGGCATTGTACTCCACCGTGGTGGCATTGTACTCCACCATGGTGGCATTGTACTCCACCATGGTGGCATTGTACTCCACCGTGGTGGCATTGTACTCCACCATGGTGTCATTGTACTCCACCATGGTGGCATTTGTACTCCACCGTGGTGCATTGTACTCCACCATGGTGGCATTGTACTCCACCATGGTGGCATTGTACTCCACAATGGTCGCATTGTACTCCACCATGGTGGCATTGTACTCCACCATGGTGGCATTGTACTCCACCATGGTGGCATTGTACTCCACCGTGGTGGCATTGTACTCCACCGTGGTGGCATTGTACTCTCACCATGGTGGCATTGTACTCCACCGTGGTGGCATTGTACTCCACCGTGGTGTCCTTGTACTCCACCGTGGTGGCATTGTACTCCACCATGGTGGCATTGTACTCCACCATGGTGGCATTGTACTCCACCATGGTGGCATGTACTCCACCGTGTTGGCATTGTACTCCACCATGGTGGCATTGTACTCCACAATGGTGGCATTGTACTCCACCGTGGTGGCATTGTACTCCACCGTGGTGTCATTGTATCAGCATGGTGTCATTGTACTCCACCATGGTGGCATTGTACTCCACCATGGTGTCATTGTACTACTCCACCATGGTGGCATTGTACTCCACCATGGTGTCATTGTACTCCACCATGGTGGCATTGTACTCCACCGTGGTGGCATTGTACTCCACTCGTGGTGTCATTGTACTCCCACATGGTGGCAGTGTCCACCGTGGTGTCATTGTACTCCACCATGGTGGCATTGTACTCCACCATGGTGGCATTGTACTCCACCATGGTGGCATTGTACTCCACCGTGGTGTCATTGTACTCCACCATGGTGGCATTGTACTCCACCATGGTGCATTGTACTCCACCGTGTTGGCATTGTACTCCACCGTGGTGGCATTGTACTCCACCGTGGTGTCATTGTACTCCACCATGGTGGCATTGTACTCCACCGTGGTGGCATTGTACTCCACCGTGGTGTCATTGTACTCCACCATGGTGCATTGTACTCCACCATGGTGGCATTGTACTCCACCTGTGGTGTCATTGTACTCCACCATGGTGGCATTGTACTCCACCATGGTGGCATTGTACTCCACCATGGTGGCATTGTACTCCACCGTGGTGTCATTGTACTCCACCATGGTGGCATTGTCCCACCATGGTGGCATTGTACTCCACCGTGGTGGCATTGCACTCCACCGTGGTGGCATTGTACTCCACCGTGGTGTCATTGTACTCCACCATGGTGGCAATTGTACTCCACCGTGGTGGCATTGTACTCCACCTGGTGTCATTGTACTCCACCATGGTGGCATTGTACTCCACCATGGTGGCATTGTACTCCACCGTGGTGGCATTGTACTCCACCATGGTGGCATTGTACTCCACCATGGTGGCATTGTACTCCACCGTGGTGTCATGTACTCCACCATGGTGGCATTGTACTCCACCATGGTGCATTGTACTCCACCGTGTTGTCATTGTACTCCACCATGGTGGCATTGTACTCCACCATGGTGGCTTGTACTCCACCGTGGTGTCATTGTACTCCACCATGGTGGCATTGTACTCCACCGTGGTGGCATTGTACTCCACCATGGTGGCATTGTACTCCACCATGGTGGCATTGTACTCCACCATGGTGGCATTGTACTCCACATGGTGTCATTGTACTCCACCATGGTATCATTGTACCCCCCACCTCAGTACCCACCACCATGGTATCATTGTACCCCCACCTCAGTACCCCCACCATGGTGTCATTGTACCCCACCACCGTACCCCAGTACACAGTACACAGTACACAGTACGCAGGATGCTCGTGACATGCAACAAGTACGTGTTTGCACTGTTTGTGATGACCAACACCCAATTTTTTACACATTATCGTAATTTCACTGTTATCACTGTTAGCTGTGTGTGTGTTACAACGACACTCTCACTGTTGTCACTGTAAGCTGTGAATGTGTTGAAAGACACAACAGTGCCAGAGAGCTATATACAGTGCTTCACTGCCGTCTGATACTAAGTATCTAATGATATATCTTGAATTTTCTTATATTTGCTGGAAAACAATGAGGTTCTTGTGAACCGACTCCTGTGAGCCCACTCCTGTGAGCCCACTCCTGTGAGCCCACTCCTGTGGCCCACTCCTGTGAGTCCAGTCCTTAAAATACTCTCGAGTTAGACCATTATGACGAAGGCCATAGAAGAGACGAGTGTTTATTCGTTATAATTAAAAACACAGTGATATTTTCCCTACGTTTTGACAACAGTCTTCAAAGGTGCATGATATTAACACTGAAAATGTTAAGCTTGTCAGTGAACGCTGGGTGTCGACCAGTACTGTAGTATCGTAGTTAACCTGATGGTACGCTATCATACTGCCACATGTTTCCTCTTTGGTAAGAAATTATGTTTAAACTTGTTGTTCCCGGCCACGCGTTGCTGTGGCTCAGAGCCACAGCAACCCTCCTCTGTTCCCTCGTCCTCCCCACCATTCCCCACTCCCTCGTCCGATGTGTTCCCAAATGATCTGATGTTCTCTTCAGAAAAATGGGAACATCAAATGATCTGATGTTCCCATCACTGAAAAAGAACAATTAAAAAACGAGATGAAAACAATGATAAAAACTATACTCATGAAATGAATGGTATGGTAAAACACACAGCTCAATTACAAGGCACTGTCACATAAAATAATTAAATCAAAATTAAAATATATCGGAATCTATGAAAATTCAATTTATCAATGCAATCGGAAACACTGAAATGGAATCGTAACATATTTAGAATAGTGTGTGTTGCTATTACGTGCAACAGATGGTGCTGTTTAAAAAAAACATGTTTTTTCCTGTCACAGTGAGGCATGTATATAGTAGGTATATAAAAAACACATGCCTATTCGAATGCAACGTTGTGTCAAAATTTCAAAGCATCAGTGAAGAACTTTCGGAGATTACAGCGTGTGTTTGCTCTTACGTCCAACAGATGACGCTGCTATGAAAAAAAATGTTTTTTCCTGTCACAGGTGAGGCATGTATATAGTAGGTATATAAAACACGCGCCTATTCGAATGCAACGTGTGTCAAAATTTCAAATCAACTGGTAAAGAGGATTCGAAGATTTCCCTCACATGTAAAAACTTTTGAAAAACACAGTTTTTCAAAAAAACATAGTGTTCTGCCTTGTTAGTGTTCTGCCTTGTTAGTGTTCTGTCTTGTTAGTGTTCTGCCTTGTTGGTGTTCTGTCATGTTAGTGTTCTGCCTTGTTGGTGTTCTGCCATGTTAGTGTTATACCTTGTTAGTGTTCTGTCTTGTTAGTGTTCTGCCTGTTAGTGTTCTGCCTTGTTAGTGTTCTGCCTTGTTAGTGTTTTGCCTTGTTAGTGTTCTGCCTTGTTAGTGTTCTACCTTGTTAGTGTTCTGCCTTGTTAGTGTTCTACCTTGTTAGTGTTCTGCTTGTTAGTGTTCTACCTTGTTAGTGTTCTGCCTTGTTAGTGTTCTACCTTGTTAGTGTTCTGCCTTGTTAGTGTTCTGCCTTGTTAGTGTTCTACCTTGTTAGTGTTCTGCCTTGTTAGTGTTCTACCTTGTTAGTGTTCTGCCTTGTTAGTGTTCTGCCTTGTTAGTGTTCTACCTTGTTAGTGTTCTACCTTGTTAGTGTTCTCCTTGTTAGTGTTCTGCCTTGTTAGTGTTCTACCTTGTTAGTGTTCTGCCTTGTTAGTGTTCTGCCTTGTTAGTGTTCTACCTTGTTAGTGTTCTGCCTTGTTAGTGTTCTGTCTTTTTAGTGTTCGGTCTTGTAGTGATCTTCCTTGTTAGTGTTCTCCTTGTTAGTGTTCTGCCTTGTTAGTGTTCTGCCATGTTAGTGTTCTACCTTGTTAGTGTTCTGCCTTGTTAGTGTTCTGTCTTGTTAGTGTTCTGTCTTGTTAGTGATCTTCTTTGTTAGTGTTCTTCCTTGTTAGTGTTCTGCCTTATTAGTGTTCTGCCATGTTAGTGTGTTAGTGTTCTGCCTTGTTAGTGTTCTGCCTGTTAGTGTTCTGCCATGTTAGTGTGTTAGTGTTCTGCCTTGTTAGTGTTCTGCCATGTTAGTGTTGTTAGTGTTCTGCCATGTTAGTGTTGCTAGTGTTCTACCATGTTAGTGTTCTGCCATGTTAGTGTTGGTAGTGTTCTGCCTTGTTAGTGTTGTTAGTGTTCTGCCTTGTTAGTGTTGTTAGTGTTCTACCTTGTTAGTGTTCTGCCTTGTTAGTGTTCTACCTTGTTAGTGTTCTGCCTTGTTAGTGTTCTACCTTGTTAGTGTTCTGCCTTGTTAGTGTTAGGCCTTGTTAGTGTTCTGCCTTGTTAGTGTTCTGCCTTGTTAGTGTTCTGCCTTGTGGGGTTCTGTCTTGTTAGTGTTCTGCCTTGTTAGTGTTCTGCCTTGTTAGTGTCTGCCTTGTTAGTGTTCTGCCATGTTAGTGTTCTGCCATGTTAGTGCTCTGTCGTGTAGTGTTCTACCTTGTTAGTGTTCTACCTTGTTAGTGTTCTGCCTTGTTAGTGTTCTGCCTTGTTAGTGTTCTACCTTGTTAGTGTTCTGCCTTGTTAGTGTTCTACCTTGTTAGGTTCTGCCTTGTGTTAGTGTTCTACCTTGTTAGTGTTCTGCTTGTTAGTGTTCTGCCGTTTAGTTTCTGCCTTGTTAGTGTTCTACCATGTTAGTGTTCTGCCTTGTTAGTGTTCTGCCTTGTTAGTGTTCTGCCTTGTTAGTGTTCTACCATGTAGTGTTCTACCTTGTTAGTGTTCTACCTTGTTAGTGTTCTACCTTGTTAGTGTTCTACCTTGTTAGTGTTCTACCTTGTAGTGTTCTAGTGTTCTACCATGTTAGTGTTTCTACCTTGTTAGTGTTCTACCTTGTTAGTGTTCTACCTTGTTAGGTTTCTACCATGTTAGTGTTCTACCTTGTTAGTGTTCTACCTTGTTAGTGTTCTACCTTGTTAGTGTTCTACCTTGTTAGTGTTCTGCCTTGTTAGTGTTCTACTTGTTAGTGTTCTACCTTGTTAGTGTTCTACCTTGTTAGTGTTTACCATGTTAGTGTTCTACCTTGTTAGTGTTCTACCTTGTTAGTGTTCTACCTTGTTAGTGTTCTACCTTGTTAGTGTTCTACCTTGTTAGTGTTCTACCATGTTAGTGTTCTACCTTGTTAGTGTTCTGCCTTGTTAGTGTTCTGCCTTGTTATTGTTCTGCCTTGCTAGTGTTCTACCTTGTTAGTGTTCTACCTTGTTAGTGTTCTACCTGTTAGTGTTCTACCTTGTTAGTGTTCTACCTTGTTAGTGTTCTACCTTGTTAGTGTTCTGCCTTGTTGGTGTTCTGTCTTGTTAGTGTTCTGCCTTGTTAGTGTTCTGCCTTGTTAGTGTTCTGCCTTGTTAGTGTTCTGCCATGTTAGTGTTCTGCCATGTTAGTGCTCTGTCGTGTTAGTGTTCTACCTTGTTAGTGTTCTACCTTGTTAGTGTTCTACCTTGTTAGTGTTCTGCCTTGTTAGTGTTCTGCCTTGTTAGTGTTCTACCTGTTAGTGTTCTGCCTTGTTAGTGTTCTACCTTGTTAGTGTTCTGCCTTGTTAGTGTTCTACCTTGTTAGTGTTCTACCTTGTTAGTGTTCTACCTTGTTAGTGTTCTACCTTGTTAGTGTTCTACCTTGTTAGTGTTCTACCATGTTAGTGTTCTGCCTTGTTAGTGTTCTGCCTTGTTAGTGTTCTGCCTTGTTAGTGTTCTGCCTTGCTAGTGTTCTACCTTGTTAGTGTTCTACCTTGTTAGTGTTCTACCTTGTTACTGTTCTACCTTGTTAGTGTTCTACCTTGTTAGTGTTCTACCTTGTTAGTGTTCTGCCTTGTTAGTGTTCTACCATGTTAGTGTTCTACCTTGTTAGTGTTCTACCTTGTTAGTGTTCTACCTTGTTAGTGTTCTACCTTGTTAGTGTTCTACTTGTTAGTGTTCTACCTTGTTAGTGTTCTACCATGTTAGTGTTCTACCTTGTTAGTGTTCTACCTTGTTAGTGTTCTACCATGTTAGTGTTCTACCTTGTTAGTGTTCTACCTTGTTAGTGTTCTACCTTGTTAGTGTTCTACCTTGTTAGTATGTACCTCTTGTTAGCATAGGCCCTTACATGTTAGTGTTATGTTGTTGTATGTCACTGGTAACATTATGCCCTCTCTTGTACGTCCTTGTTTATATTGTGTCTTGTTATTGTCTTTTTGTCAACTTGTAATAATAGTTGTCTCGCTTGTAGTCCTCTACTTGTACATTTTAGTTATTAGTGTCTTAGAGCTCTGGCTGGTTGTGGCGGGAGGAGTGTGTTGTGGTGGTGGGCAGGTGTGCTGGTGTCTAGCACTTGACTCAGTGGTGGTGGCGGGTAGAGGTAACTACCCCTGCTGCCTCCTAGTACCCTGTATTCTGGTAGTGGAAATTAGGGGGTAGTGGCGACTGCTCCGAGCACACATATAGCGCGGTAAGCGTGGCCGCGGCCTCTGTAACGCCCGTCTCCCTCCCTACCCCCTGGACAGCACGGCCTGGCGCGTCAGCAGATCATCCTCCCGACGGAGACGCTCGACAAGAACAAGAAGTATCACCTCACCTTCAGCATCAAGGTCTGTTTCTTCTCCAACCTTTTCAGTAGGGTCTTTCTTGCCTTTGCAAGTTATTTCTTTATATTTAATACCTGGCATGTTTTTGTTGCATCCCATAAGGCAAATGTTATGATCATTTTATCTGCTATCGCCTGTAATATTGCACGGTTGCATGTTAGTGTGTGGTAATATTCTCTGGCTTTGATATGCTAGGGACCCGAGGTGCTGTGCCTGACTGGGGTTCTGTTCCTCTTTCCAGCCTTCCACTCCCGTGCCAGGGCAACAGCAGTCAACGAGAGAGAGCGTCGCTGGGTCCCCGGAGCGTTCAGCCTCCGCCCCAGAGACACTCAACTCTGAGGGAACAGCTGAAGAGCCTCGCCAGGAGCTTCACTCAGCTCCGCCTGAGGGCAGGATTGAACCCTGAACCACCCCGAGGACGACACCAGGCCCATCACTCACCGAACCGCAGCTTGAAGCAGAGGAAGGATGCAAACTAATGGTTGAACCCCTGAGGTCTAGACCCCTAATGGTTGAAATGTGAGGTCTGAGATACACCAATGATCCTCCAGATTCCCGCCAGGTGCTCGACTCGTAAAAGCTCGACTAAATTATCAGCAATAAGTCAGAGTCAATACCTGAACCTTCTCTAGAAAGGTCGAACTTACACCTTAATCAGACAAGGAAGCTTTTAATAATCAGCATGAACTCGTGGGTTAACCAATTCACTTCATCCAATTTGACGAGGTGAATTTCGTGTAGTTCAGAAGACTATGCCTGGGATCGTTAACAAGAAGCGAGAAGTCACAGTAAATGAGTTCAATCGTTATTATCACAGGTTACATATATTATTTCGTTTTATCAGGGACAGGAAGCCTGGTTTATATGAAAGGAATCGCTCTAAGTGGGAGAAGATGTTGCGCTGAACACCTCCAAACAAACCAAATGACACAACAAACCCAAAGATCAAAAGTGTCATATTTATCTATTTGTACTTTTTGACAAGTCCGTTTTCGAACTAAACAATTTAATCCAAACAAACTTATTGAAGAAAAAAACGAAATATGAAAATTAGAAAAACCATCAATAAAATTCAAAACCAAACTTAAATTAACATAGCATGAGCTAGGCCTAACATAACCCAACCTAAGACTGTAACGTAAGTCTTGATAATGTTACATTTGAGCTAGTTACCTTAGCGTAAAGTTGGTGTTCATATTTTTCCCCACCCCTCCATTCTTCAGAGGTCGTAGAGCGACGGTCTCGCTTCATGCAGGTCGGCGTTCAATCCCCGACCGTCCCAGTGGTTGGACACCATTCCTTTCCCCCGTCCCATCCCAAATCATTATCCTGACCCCCTTCCAAGTGCTATATAGTCGTAATGACTTGGCGCTTTCTCCTGATAATTCCTTCTTCCTTCTATAAAGGTGGCTGTTTCAGATTCCCGTTTAATGTGTTACACATATTTATTTTATTAATATATTATTGAGCTCGAAATTTGACTTTTCAATATGTACATACAGACACAGCACTCTCTTGAGGATGTGTTGTAGTTAAGAGTTAATAATCAACGACTCGAGAGAATAAGCCGTACCAATGAGGTGAAGTCGCTGTCTTAATGACCAAGTCTTCGCAGTTCGCACTTGGAGATCACACGCCCTGAAGACATCACACCCTGAAGACATTACACCCCCTGAAGACATCACACCCCCTGAAGACATCACACGCCCTGAAGACATCACACCCCCTGAAGCCATCACACCCCCTGAAGACTCACACGCCCTGAAGACATCACACGCCCTGAAGACATCACACGCCCCTGAAGACAAAACATCGTATACTAAAGAAATTAGTATTGAAAGAGAGCGGGAGTTTAGTACCAATAACAGGCAATATCTGTGACACAACATGACGCTGTAACAGTGCCTGTGGCACCATGTAACACAGCTAATATTTGTGACAGTGTTTCACATGTCAACGTAATTAGACGAGTTTTGTGTCATTTTTAACTTCTCACCTGTAAAAACATTCAACTTTATGTAATTATAAATTGAGTATCAATGTGTTGACATGATTGACATTGCTACCACATGAAAATTTATTTCTATGGGTGTTTACGAATGTGTTGTATAAGACGTGTACCACACACGGAGGTAATAACGCACTTGGTACTCTTGGTGTTGAAATAATTCGTATTCATTAAAATTAATCTTCGTTTTCATTTAATAAGATTTTTAATATAGACTTGAGGAGGGACATTCATGGGTGACTTGAGGTTACAACACTTTCGCTCGGGTCACCGTGTATGTTGCTGCTTAGTGTTGTATATGTGGTGTCCTCGGGTACAGTCTTTGTACTGCCTTAGTCTTTATTGATGAGCAGATAACCGCTGTTTGTTATCTTGATCCAAATACCAGGGGTCTCTGTTGACAAGTGAACATCCTATGTCAAAAAGATTTAAAAAAGAAACAACGTACTTTGATACTGATATCTACCTTACAGCAGACATATCAATGGATAAGATGGCGTTTCTAATGTATGAGTGTGAGAGGAGTCCCGTTAAGAGAGCACAATTGTGTAGTGTGTTTCACATCACGGACTTCATGAGCAACAAGAGCTAAGGGATTCTCATGGCTGACTATTATTGAATTTGTTACACTTATTTTCAGTTGCAGGCTCTTTATTTAAGACTACGTTTTTATCTTGTTTATTCACGAGTACATTTATATATCTCATTTATTTATTAATGTCATTTACTATCACTGAAGAACTACGAACGTGAGATGTGCAAGAAACATTGAAAATACATTCTAATCTTCGGGAGTTTCGACTGGTCAACTTCTGACGGCTGCTCTGTGTATCTGACCAATACCGTCTACATCTGGCAGCTGCTGTATACACCTGGCTATTGCTGTGGACTGCTGAACATAGCCTGCTGCTAGCTGCTATGTTCACCTAACTGCTGATGTGTGTACATCATCCTGCTGCTGCTGCTGTGTACACATAACTAAAACTATCTACACCTGACTGCTACAACCCGAATTTCCTCTTCAAACTTCCTGACATCGATAAATTTGTAAAAAAAAAATCAAAATCTCCTGTAACCGTTGAATTAATACCGCTGTTATCGTGAGTGTGTCAAAACCACTTGAAGCATTAAACTCTTAAGACTACCCTCGAATGTCTGGCTGCGACAAATTGCCAAGTCTCAGCAGTTTTTCTTAGTTATCCCTCTATGATGCGTCGACAGAAAATGAGTGCAATATCTCATTTCGAAGAACTGAGAACCGTGTGAGATTTGTTCAGTACTTACACTCGTACGTTCCTAAGTGTAATGCAGATCGAGGTTCACATCCACATGAGGGTGTGGCTCGAAGTGCGTCAAACTGACGTGTAGAAGCGATTTGGACAGAAATGTGTTCATTCCGTATGTCCTTCCATAAGGATATAGGGCATTTTTCAGGTGGTTGTTAGTGCTCTCTTTATAGGTAAAACTGGTTCCTTTTGGGTAGGAGGTTATTCCAAGACCGAAGAGTGTTCAGAAAGTAAGGAAGCTTCTTGGCGGGTGAGGACACTTCCCCATGGGTAAGGATGTTCTCCCCAAGGTGTAGGAACTGACCCTCTGGTTATGAAGGCTTTTACCCTTCACCCGTAGGTAATCTCTTCTTAATGTTTTTATGACTCATGTGAGTCTCATTATATATTAAACAGATATAAAAATATATATATATATATATATATAAAGTTCTGATACAAAATGGTTTAATTTCCCTTAATTAACATTGCTGTTGTAGTACATAAATACATATGAGACTAGTTCACACTAGGTGAACTTCTGGCCACTAAATAGAGTGGACCCACTCCAGAGTTTCGCTGGTGAAGGTGTCATGGTACTTTGCACGCCAGGTGGCAAGTGAGGTTCGAACCCTGATCGGGTCACAGAGTTCTTAAGTGACATATAAGCACTATATACAACTTTATTACGGTGTGTAACCTAAGCCATTCCGGATGCTGGCTATCTTGAAAGTGCATCTGCTATTATATTTAATTTACCAGCGACATGGATGGTGCTACATAGCCTTCCCGGCCTGGTGCCATCTTTTGATAATTACTAACTTACCAGTGACATGTATGATGATTAGGCTATACTCCTGCAGCAGAAATAACCAACTTAATATCCTCTGGTTCGAGTTTTTCAGGTGAGTAATAGAAGTGAGAGTGTTAGGGTCACTATGAACGTGGACAGTCTTGACTGACACATAAACAATAGAAGTGAGAGTGTTAGGGTCACTATGAACGTGGACAGTCTTGACTGACACATAAACAATAGAAGTGAGAGTGTTAGGGTCACTATGAACGTGGACAGTCTTGACTGACACATAAACAATAGAAGTGAGAGTGTTAGGGTTACTATGAACGTGGACAGTCTTGACTGACACATAAACAATAGAAGTGAGAGTGTTAGGGTCACTATGAACGTGGACAGTCTTGACTGACACATAAACAATAGAAGTGAGAGTGTTAGGGTCACTATGAACGTGGACAGTCTTGACTGACACATAAACAATAGAAGTGAGAGTGTTAGAGTCACTATGAACGTGGACAGTCTTGACTGACACATAAACAATAGAAGTGAGAGTGTTAGGGTCACTATGAACGTGGACAGTCTTGACTGACACATAAACAATAGAAGTGAGAGTGTTAGGGTCACTATGAACGTGGACAGTCTTGACTGACACATAAACAATAGAAGTGAGAGTGTTAGGGTTACTATGAACGTGGACAGTCTTGACTAACACATAAACAATAGAAGTGAGAGTGTTAGGGTCACTATGAACGTGGACAGTCTTAACTGACACATAAACAATAGAAGTGAGAGTGTTAGGGGTCACTCTGAACGTGGACAGTCTTAACTGACACATAAACATCAAATGTATTCACCGCCAACATCAATGTTAGAGCTTCCTTCTCTTCTGTTCTAGAATTTCTTTGACTGTGAATTTCTTTGAACAGTAATGCATTGGGTGGTCAATGCCATCATTTCCTTCCTGCATCAGGACACCACCAAGTCCCGAGTCCGAAGCATCTATATACAGTTTAAATGGCTTGGCATAATCGGGGCTGCTAATACCGGGCCAGATGACAACATTCCTTTCACTTTAGTAAATGCATCCTAGCATTCCTGAGACCATTTAAACGTTACATTCATATATAGCAGATTTGTGAGGGAGCTGCAAAATTTCAACAGAACTTTCAACGAGAAACGATGGGCAGAGTTTCTTTCACCCTATGCCCCTGTTACCTAGCAGTAAAATAGGTACCTGGGTGTTAGTCAGCTGTCACGGGCTGCTTCCTGAGGGTGGAGGCCTGGTCGAGGACTGGGCCGCGGGGACACTAAAATAACAAAAGCCCCGAAATCATCTCAAGATAACCTCAAGAAGAAGTAGATCCTCTCAAAGTCTAAAGCATCTTGACTCTGGATGATACAGAGTAGAGACTTTGTGATAGTTATTATGCTTCTTACAAAGGTGGTGGAATCATTTGGAGGTGAAATTGGCCCCATTGTCGGAGTGTATTACCTTTGGCAATCCGAAAGTTGTGCAAAATATCATTGGTTTACCACCACCTTGGTTGTAACTTTCCTCGCCTGGAATGCTTCTGGAAAGTGTGTAGTCTGACACATAATGGTAATGAGTTACAAATTACCATTTTTTGTTCTATACAGTGGCCTTACTCCATCCAAAATAAGATGAGTAATAGGTTCCTCAGCAACTATCAACAACTAAGTCAATTGACCAGACCACACACTAGAAGGTGAAGGGACGACGACGTTTCGACTTGAGAATGGTCCAGGACGGACCGAAACGTCGTCGTCCCTTCACCTTCTAGTGTGTGGTCTGGTCAACATACTTTAGCCACGTTATTGTGACTCATCGCCTACACCTAAGTCAATCATAGTCTCATCTAACGACCAATGTGTACTATAGCTCTGCCTTTCCATTCAAAAGGTTTTAATTTAATTTTTTAAAATTGTCATCTTGGTATTGTCTCTTTTTTCTTGTTTTTTACTATATATTTTATATACTCCCTTATTCCATTTGAACACTGGCTTTGCCTGTGTCCTCTAGTTTAAACTTTATCATTCAGTGTACCTGAGTGTACCTCTAGCTCATCTACCTCATTTTGTTTTAGTGTAACTTTAGTAATTAACTATATGCTAATTATAATATTATAGTAAGTTTTTGTTTTATAGAATTATTAATTGTTATTTTATTTGTATTGGTCATCTAGTCAAAGTACCTTTAAGCAACCTACCTCATTTTGAGTATAGTTTTATATATTCTTTTTTTTTATATCTAGATATTTTTATAATTGTCTTTTTTTGCTTTTTTTTCTGTCAAACAGTCCTCTTGTGCAAACTAGTATAGACCCAGACCTAAACCTCTTATCTAGTATCTATGACAATTATCACTCTAATGATCAAAATTGCAGGTATTATACAGCTCATGATGTGAACAATGTTTTAACATGTTATCATGTGAACTACCAGCAGGAGGGTTATCAGGCTCGCAGAAGTCAATGTTAAAGTCCCCAGAAATAATTAAGTGGTTTTTGTTCAGTCTGTTCTCTAGTATTAGATTTCTAAGGATAGAGTTAAATGCAGTCACATCAGTGTTAGGAACCCTGTAGACTGCTCCCACAGTCAGGACAGCCTCGCTACCCTTGACTCTGAAACAGGCAAATATATACTCTCCATAAGGGTCTCTAGATTTAATTACTTTTAAGCAAGTCAGTGTATGGTGGTAGTAAAGAGAAGTACCACCACATGGACGTACAGGACGACAGTTGTGAATGGCTGAGTAGTTTGGTATGTTGTAGAGTTGAGAAGTGTCCTCTTTTAACCACGTTTCAGTAAACACAATAAAAGAAAATATGTTGTCAACTGTTTGAATCAAGGCATTAACATCATTAAAGTGTTTGCTTAGAGATCTTACATTCAAGTTAATTACAGAAACATTATGCAGAAAAAGAAATTACAGAAAAATCACGCAGTTGTGATTTTTGTGTAATGAAGTAAGAGCGATGAGGAAGAACGGCCTATTGACATAGCTCGAGTGCATGGGGGGAGTTGTGTAAAATCCTGGTTTGTGCCTCGGAGAGGCTGCAGGATCCAGTAAGTTCAGTTGAACTTCGGTTTCAACTCTTTTTACCATGTCGTAACTCAGTCGATTAAGGCAGCGTCTGGGATGCTCCCGGACGCAGGTTCGAATCCTCGTCACGGCCCTTGTGGATTTGTTCATTTGATGCATCACACAATTGCGATTTCTGTGTGCAATCAACAAGAAACATGAATGTGAAAAAATCTTAGGATTGGCCTAGTTACAAAATAAGTAGTTAAGAGATACTCATCGGTGCTTACAAGTATATTAAGAAGAGCGAAACTTTCCTATTATGATGTTACGACCCCAGGACGCCTGAAGAACGAGTCTACCCCAATGAGAGTTATTCCACATACGAGACCTAGGTCACAGGAAAGATATATATATATATATATATATATATATATATATATATATATATATATATATATATATATATATATATATATATATATATATATATGCAATTAATGTCGGTGCCTAATTTTAGACTATGAGCAGAGGATGAACATGAAAATAACTGACATGACATGAAATGTCGATATTATGCTGACATGATGTGAGGCTCGCAGGACATCTTGACCTCACTTGAGACGCAACTGTCATCAGAGGTGGATGTACTGTGTTAATCTCCTGCAATGAGGAAGAATATAGTCCCCTGTGTTAGTGCTGGAGTGAAGAATACATGTCTGCAAGTGTGAAGACGTTGTTGGGGACTTAGTACACCATCTCTCTGTGAATTTGATAATTAGAGGCAGTCTTGAAGCATTTTGGTGGGCGGTCTATGTGAGCGCCATGTTGAGCTTGTGTGAGTGAGCGTCCTCACGTCAGAAATTTTGGGGGTAAGCCTATTTAATCAGTTGTTAATTTAGCCACAAGTGTTTGATCGTGTGCCCAGCGATCATAACGAACATATGTATATGTAGGATAGATAATTCATTGAGGAAGTGAGCTGAAATAAGAGAGTAGAGATAGAGGAACATCCTGGAGGGCAGAGTGATACATCCACCCTCTCCTGAGGCCAGTGGCTCACTGAGTGAGGGAGCCTTGCGACCGGGGACGGCTGCCAGCAACGTCCCAAATGGACTCGTCCAGATGGGGGAGGACCATTCGCGACATGTTGAAGTTTAAAAGAAATGTCGGATTGTGGAGTTTTATTTTCTGAGTATATATTTAATTATGTTTTAGCAGGGAAACATTTATATTGGCATGACAATGGAATTGCAGGTTTGTTTGGGACGAAATTAATGGAACTTCGAGGCTGGAGGAGTGTATGCTGAACTCTGTAGAAGAGCAGAACCCTATAGTGAGGAATTGTCCTCAAGCTGTGTAGAGGAGCAGTGAAGAGGTGTTTCACGTGTTTCTGTGGGATCAGTGGTGAAGCATCACTGGTGTTTGAGGAGAACTTCACTGTGTAGCAGTTTGGGAGGACAGCAGAAGAGCATAGTTGACTATTTTGAAGAGCCTAGAGATATACATGGTAGTGAGCCTCCAGGAGCAGAACAGAGGTTCATGGTGACCACACATGATGTATGAGGGGGGGGGGTGCTTGAATGCTTATTGGCGTGTAAGACACAGCGGAAGGTGAGACATTGATTTCTTCTTGTGTTGGGGAAGGAAGGAAGGAATTATCAAGGGAAAGCGCCAAGCCATTACGACTATATAGCACTTGGAAGGGGTCAGGATAAGGATTTGGGATGGGACGAGGGGAAGGAATAGTGCCCAACCACTTAGACGGTCGGGGATTGAACGCCGACCTGCATGAAGCGAGACCGTCGCTCTACCGTCCAGCCCAAGTGGTTGGGGTCTTGTGTTGGGGAATATTTATGCAGATATTTCTGGTGTTTCAGCCACAGGCTGAGGTTTATATACTTTCAGGGCTGATTGTACATAAGTGTTGTGACGATATTCTAAACCCATTTAGTGAGGGAGAAGTAAGTGGTAAGCCAAGAGTTGAGTAGCCCCTTGATATGGACGGTTGGTGGCGCCAGGAGAGGATATTGGATTGCTACCGGGTTGTAGCAGCTTAGAGTAGTGTATGTTAATATTCTCATTTCATTTTATGTAGTGTATTGTATATGTTCTTTTGTTTATTAAATGTGTATTGTTAACTGGCTTTTGCTCTTGTCATGATGAGGCTTCCCAGAAAGCAGGAGAGGGAGAGAGAAAGGATCACAGCTGTAGACAGGGTGGCAGAGAATACAAATTCGTAAAACTGGAATAAAGGAGATCATTCCAAACAAGGAAAGAATGGGGAGTCACTGCGGCTCAAGTAGGGTGTGAACACAGGACAACGAAGCCAGTGTTGGAGCCGCACTCTTAGATATGTGACGCTGAACCCCTCTCCATGATCAAGAGGTGTACAGGGTGATCTCCCAAGAAAACTTTAAGCACTCCAGAGTTCATTGCTGGTCGACCGACGGTAGCGGGAGTGTGGTTGCCGAGGTCGGTTGTCTGTTCCGGCAGAGAGTGGTTGGGGGGACGTTGTCCACCTGTACGCAAGTAAGTCTGGTGCAACAACCAGAGCTCTCTTTGGTGGCTTAAGTTCCATTAGTCCCAACTTCGTCAGGTCAGAACAGATAGTAGATTCAAAAAAGCAAAAGGAAACATGAAAAGTACATGGAAAGCCATCTCTAACATCGTAGGATCTAAACAGCAGTCGCATAGCAATCAGATTAAACTCTCCACGGATGGTTACACACCTGCAACAGATTTAGAAACGGCTACTGAATTTAATAGCTTCTTTTCATCAGTTGGTGCTAACCTTGCCAAAAAAATTCCACAGACCCAGACACATGTTACTACATATCTTGCATGCAGCTATCCAAACTCTCTTCTCCTTTTACCAGTCAGCCCGACAGATGTTGTGTCCATCATTCACTCACTAAAAACCAAAGCTGGGAACATTAGTGAAATACCATCGATGGTATTCAAGAGTGTCTCCCATGCCCTTGCACCACCCATAGCCTGGCTGTTCAACAAATCTCTATAGTATCATACCTTCCCTGATCTCCTTAAAAAAGCAAGAGTAACGCCAGTTCATAAAAGAGGTAATCCGGCAGTCATAAACAATTTCAGACCAATATCAAACCTACCCATATTATCAAAAATATTGGAAAAAATTATTTACAAACAGCTCTACTCCTACCTCGTAAAATTCAACATACTCAGCCCCTGTCAGTTTGGCTTCCGCTCCCAGAAGAGAAAAAATGATGCAATTATTAGTCTCCTTGATATAATTTACTCAGCCCTTAACAAAAAAAGAGTTTCCGATTGACTCTTCATTGACCTGAGAAAGGCCTTTGATACTGTTAACCACAATTACCTCTTACGTAAACTCCCCCATTATGGAAACCGAGGCCTTCCCTGACCTATATTCGATCCTATCTTAGTGACAGACACCAATATGTAGCCATCAATGATATAACCTCTCCCACTCTAGCACTAACCGTAAGGGTGCCACAGGGGTAGCATCCAAGGACCTCTCCTATTTCTTATATGCATCAATGATCTGCCTAATGTCTCTAACATGCTTAAACATATATTGTTTGCAGACGATACTACCCTCATCTATTCAGACCCCAACCCACTTATATTAAATAATGTTGTAAACAATGAATTAAAATAAGTCCACTTATGGATGTCAACCAACAAACTAACACTAAACATAAAAAAGACCTACTACATCTTATTTAGAAGAAAATCAACAAATGCAATTCTGCTTCAGATAGACAATGTTAACATTAGCAATAAAAATGATGGAAAGTTCCTTGGCCTATACTTGGACAAGAGACTCAACTTAAGCACCCACATACAACACATAACCAAAAAAAGTATAAAAAACGGTCGGTATTGTTTCTAAAATCAGATATTATGTACCTAACTCTGCTCTCATCTCTCTATATTATGCACTAATCTATCCCTATCTTACATACGGTTTCTGTGCATGGGGACCAACCACTGCAAACCACCTTAAACCCATCATCAAGCAACAAAAATCTGCTATCAGAACAATAATAAACTCTGTTTTCAGACAACACACAGCTCCTCTGTTTAAATCCCTCAACATGCTAAACATAAACTTACTCCACACATTCTCATGTGACATTTACATGTACAAAACTTCGTTCTTAGATGCAAATCCTGATCTGAAACTCTTCCTTGACAGATGTAATAAAACACATAATCCCCACACCAGAAATAAAAATATCTTTGATATTCCCAGCGTCAAACTAAATCTGTGTAAACACTCTATGCAAATGCAGGCGAAGAGTCACAATGACGTGGCTAAAGTATGTTGACCAGACCACACACTAGAAGGTGAAGGGACGGCGACGTTTCGGTCCGTTCTGGACCATTCTCAATTCGATTGTGATTCTCAAGTCGAAAATCGACTTGAGAATGGTACAGGACGGACCGAAACGTCGTCGTCCCTTCACCTCCTAGTGTGTGGTCTGGTCAACACTCTATGCAAATAAAGGGACCTAGTCCATGGAACTCACTCCGTAACGAATTAAAAAGCTGTTCAACCTGCACATTATTCAAAAGTAAAAACAAAAAGTACCTAATTTCACCGTCATAGTTTCCTACCTAGTGTCTTAAACTGGCACTGTGTCTTGTGCTACCCACCCCCTCAATATATGTCCCTAAGCCATACATCTTCACCGTTGTAATCACCCATCCTATTATACCATGCTTGTTTTGTTAAACGCAAATTTTAGTACAATGTACATAGAAACAATCCTCAAATTATGCCTCAAAGTACCTGTTGATAATCCTCAAATTTTACTAAATTGTACCTATTAATTTTCTTTAAATTTCCTTACAATATACCTGTTAACATTTTAAATTTTCCTTTAAATTAACTAATTAAAATTAGCTGTTAGATTAAGGACTTGCCCGAAACGCTGTGCGTGTTAGTGGTTTTACGAGAATGTAAAAATATCAATGCAATGTGCTCTCATAAACCCATTATATCTTCTTGTATATAAATAATAAAATTAATAAATAAACGTCAGTATATATATTATGGTTCTCATCGTCCAAAACAGGAGGATGGGTTGATGGTTCACAGAGCTACAGTGATATATGTGTGCTTGGGAACTGATTGGTTCCCGAGCAGAGATATATTACCATAGCTCTATGACCCTTCAGAGGATTCAAACTCAGGCCACTAGGAGTCTCCCAATCAACAGCACCGGAACCCGGACCAGTTTGGTGGTGTCTGGAGTAGGCATGGTGGTGTCTGAAGTAAACATGGTGGTGTCTGCAGTAAACATGGTGGTGTCTGCAGTAAACTTGGTTGTGTCTGCAGTAAACATGGTGGTGTCTGCAGTAAATATGTTGGTGTCTGAAGTAAACATGGTGGTGTCTGCAGTAAACATGGTGGTGTCTGCAGTAAACATGGTGGTGTCTGAAGTAAACATGGTGGTGTCTGAAGTAAACATGGTGGTGTCTGCAGTAAACATGGTGGTGTCTGCAGTAAACATGGTGGTGTCTGCAGTAAACATGGTGGTGTCTGGAGTAAACATGGTGGTGTCTGCAGTAAACATGGTGGTGTCTGCAGTAAACATGGTGGTGTCTGCAGTAAACATGGTGGTGTCTGGAGTAAACATGGTGGTGTCTGCAGTAAACATGGTGGTGTCTGGAGTAAACATGGTGGTGTCTGGAGTAAACATGGTGGTGTCTGCAGTAAACATGGTGGTGTCTGCAGTAGGCATGGTGGTGTCTGCAGTAAACATGGTGGTGTCTGGAGTAAACATGGTGGTGTCTGGAGTAGGCATGGTGGTGTCTGGAGTAGGCATGGTGGTGTCTGAAGTAAACATGGTGGTGTCTGCAGTAAACATGGTGGTGTCTGCAGTAAACATGGTGGTGTCTGAAGTAAACATGGTGGTGTCTGAAGTAAACATGGTGGTGTCTGGAGTAAATATGGTGGTGTCTGGAGTAGGCATGGTGGTGTCTGGAGTAGGCATGGTGGTGTCTGGAGTAGGCATGGTGGTGTCTGGAGTAGGCATGGTGGTGTCTGAAGTAAACATGGTGGTGTCTGCAGTAAACATGGTGGTGTCTGCAGTAAACATGGTGGTGTCTGAAGTAAACATGGTGGTGTCTGAAGTAAACATGGTGGTGTCTGGAGTAAATATGGTGGTGTCTGGAGTAGGCATGGTGGTGTCTGGAGTAGGCATGGTGGTGTCTGGAGTAAACATGGTGGTGTCTGCAGTAAACATGGTGGTGTCTGCAGTAAACATGGTGGTGTCTGGAGTAAACATGGTGGTGTCTGGAGTAGGCATGGTGGTGTCTGGAGTAAACATGGTGGTGTCTGGAGTAAACATGGTGGTGTCTGGAGTAGGCATGGTGGTGTCTGGAGTAAGCATGGTGGTGTCTGGAGTAAGCATGGTGGTGTCTGGAGTAGGCAGGGTGGTGTCTGGAGTAAGCATGGTGGTGTCTGGAGTAAGCATGGTGGTGTCTGGAGTAAGCATGGTGGTGTCTGGAGTAGGCAGGGTGGTGTCTGGAGTAAGCATGGTGGTGTCTGGAGTAAGCATGGTGGTGTCTGGAGTAAGCATGGTGGTGTCTGGAGTAAGCATGGTGGTGTCTGGAGTAAGCATGGTGGTGTCTGGAGTAAGCATGGTGGTGTCTGGAGTAAGCATGGTGGTGTCTGGAGTAGGCAGGGTGTTATTTCTTTTTATTATTATTTTCTACCACAGACGTGGCCACACAGATTTACAATGCTAACCAGCATATATATACATTTTCTTCTGTCCTCCATGGACAGGGTTAGAGACCTGTTAAACCTATAGTTCAGCGATTTATTGAACAATCAACCACAGAAGGTGATTGTAGTGCCTTTAAAATGCTAATCTAACCTACTAACATAAATACAAAGATTTACGTCGGTTCTATATAAACAGTGTTCGAGGTGACGTTTTCCATAGCGTCATTAATGTGCGTTTATAAAGGTGAAATGCAATTTTGACCAGCTTCCACATATCCTGTATACAAATACAAATTCATATACATATATACACATTTATCTACTCATCTCCACATACATATACATACACCTATGTCTCTACTACTTTGACAGGGTAAGATAGCTTCTACAGAAACAAGCGTGTTATTGAACACTTAACCACTGTGGTAGCAGTGATGATAACAGCTTCAGAGACGGTGATATCAGTGGGAAGACCGCAAGTGGTGGGGAATAATTGGTTGTCTCAATGTGTTTATCTTTCTGATAACACCTACGTCCTGGAGCAAGAATTTGACAGTTATCAGAACAAGGAAGTTTTCGCTGGCTAAAAAGACACACAAAAGGTCAATATTCTGGTTTACATTAAAGTTACAGATACTTGAAGATAGTCTTGCTAGCCATATTGACTGTCTCTAACTATATTGCAGACCATTACGATCGCTCTTAGATGGCATAGTAAGGGCAGTGAACAGCAAGACTGTCAGGTTGTTATGTTTGTTATCCTTCAAACCGATCCCATTCTGGTCCTGTTCTCTATCTGTCTTTTTTTTCTCTCAATTCTTTTCTTTCACTCCTCTATCATTACTTTTTATTTGGTTGACTTATATTTCTTTTTCAATTTGGTCTACCTCCCTTTTCATATCGTTTGTCGCTTTATTTCTTTTTTCGTTCATCCCTTAATTCCTATATTGTCACTGCCTTCGACCATAGTTCCACAGCATTAATCACGTCAGAACTTGTATAAAAGTGGCCATCCTTGCCGCGTCTCCTGAGATAAGATCACAACCTCACACCGTCTACATCACCCGCTTCAGTAATGGAGATCTTCGACAGTGTCTTGGTTGCCCTCTTGCTATTCCTGCTGGTCGGTGCAGCTACTACAGAAGAAGTCACACAGGTCACGATGCCAAAGCGGCCGTGTCCTTTGCCCGATGATATCCTGCCCTGCGTGTGTGTGCTGGACGAGGCGTCATACCAGATGGACCTCGACTGTTCTGCTGTGTTGGACGAAGAAGAGCTCTCAATTGTGTTCCAAGCCACATTCCCCTTCAAGCACTTCCGCAAGTTCACCATTTATAAAAACCACCACTTGAAGGTTCTCCAAGCGGGTGTCTTTGGCGAGGTCCAGTTCGAGGAAATATCTATCACATGGGGAGTCCTTCATAGCGTGGAGAATGGGGCATTCGCCAGTAGTTATTCGACGGCGTTGACTCTTGACCTCTCCTCCAACCAGCTCGACGTCTTTCCTTTTCACAATGTGGCCAACTTCACCTTGCTGGAGACGCTCCTGATCAACGACAACAACCTCACGTCCCTCTCGCCCATGGTGTCTCTCACCCTGAGAGTGTTGAACCTAAGCCACAACACAATCCACGTCATCGCTGCCAACACCTTCGTCGGCCTCCCCCGCCTGGTCGAGGTCCACTTGGCCAGCCTGGAACTCCTCCAGATATACCCTGGTAATGTTTCATGAATTAGTTACACATTTCCTTACACATCTGTACTAATGCAGACATAGAAAACCAACATTAGTCCATTATAAACAATAAACACTAGTCCCCGGCGGTGTAGGTTGGCGGTCCCCGTGGTGTAGTGGTAAGATGCTCGCCTGGCGTTTCGCGAGCGCTTTGTCCTCGGTTCGTATCCTGGCCGGGGAGGATTTACTGGGCGCAAATCCTTAACTGTAGCCTCTATTTACCCAACAGTAAAATGGATACCTGGTTGTAAAACGATTTGGAGGGTCGTATCCCAGGGAATATTAGGATTAAAGACTGTGCTGAAACGCTATACGTGCTGGTGGCTGTACATGAATGTAAGAACTCTTGTACATAAAAGTATAAAAAATAATAATAAAAAATATATAGCTTCCCACAGACTATTGGTCACTCACATCAATGACAGATTTTATGTCACTCTTATCTACCACGTCTACTTTTCTCACACTCATATCTACATGGCGACCATTGACCCCTCACATCTACCACAGGCCGTCACTCACAAGCCCGTGGTGGTGTACCACTCACGTGTTCTGCCACAGTTTGGATCATTGTTTCCTAACGTCAGTTTTAATTACCATAAAATAGACGTCTCATATATGATAACTTTAAGGACGCCACTCAAAGGTGTTCCATAAGACAATGTATCACTAGATGTTTTTGGAATACTTTAACAAAATATAATCTATTATCATATTTGTGGCAACAAATATGAAATTCTGTGAAATTTTCAAATGTGAAATTTGAAACGACACTAATTAAATCTGAACACAACACATACAATATGTTCGTTTAGCAACATAGATGAAACTTTTGATATTAATAAAAGCTGATAATATTGACAGTTTTAACAAATATACTTAAACCCTAAATATCGAATTAAGATATATTTTGTCCACAAAATTAATAACAAATTATATGTAAATACTGTATGACCATATGTAACAATTCTCTACCACCATTTATCGTAACCATTCCTTTTGTTATGTAACAGTTAGCTATTCGTAGTAATGATGTATTCTTATATAAAAAAGCTGGGTTTTGTTAATTGTTTAAAACGCGTGTGAGCGCGCACGAGAGAGCCAGTTTTGGAGTCAGAGTGAACCCTGGATTCAGTCCGTCCTCCAAACAAAGACCCAAAGTCCATTCCATACACCCGCCAAACCCTTGTTTAGGAATGAAAAACGGTTTGCACAGGACTCATAAATGACGTCCAAACGTCATTTGGACGTCAGTGTTTGGACGTCATCCTTGACTGATGTCGTCCGAACACATCTGGAACAAGTCCTTCACTGACGACTTTGTTCGAACCACAACGCTGTAATGCTTCACCCACGTACTACAAATACAAATAATCGCCAACAAAACCTAAACACCAAACCTAACCAACCAGTGCCTAAATATGCACAATATGCTGGTATAAAATAATAATAATTTATATATGATAAAATTTATGGTTTGAATGAACAACATGTTATACTGATGAATGCATCTTTGGGGTCGACTGCTAGATGGAATGGAATTGGTCAGAGGACGGGTTGCTGGATTAGTACTTATGTGATTAATACCAATTAAACGAATTCAAATTCAATTTTTTATTCAGATAAAGGTACACACATGGGTGATGAGGTACAAAACATAATGTTGGATTTACAGATAGAGGTAGTACATACAATACCTAAAGCCACTAGTACGCACAGCGTTTCGGGCAAAACCTTGTAGTCTGCTTTGCATCTTTCCATGATTGGACTTGCATTACAGCAGTTTTGAGACCTTTAGAGATGGGTACATATCTAGATGTAAATGGGTACATCTCATAGAAATAAGCTGAGAAGAACAGCTAGAAAATGCAAACCTGAACCAGTGCCTGAAAAAAAAGCTCAGTAGCACTAGAAATATGTTCAAACTGTATACTCCTAAGAAAAATGAGGAAGATATGCAGATTGGAACGGTAACGTCGTTCCCTCTATAGGCGAAGAAAAAGAATCGCGGAACAACTTGAGAGTCGCACCCTGTCTCAAGAACGGCGAGGAAGGTTAGGTAGAGAAATAGAAACTATTGAACTAAAGCTACAGGAATCATACCAAATCCAAGAGAGACAAAGTGAGCAAAAGGACATCAGTGAAACAGAGAAATCAGAAATATTTTTTCTCCTATGTAAAATTAAGATAAAAAACACATCTAGTATCGGGCCCCTGCGTAAGGGAGTTAGAACGTTCACTGATTACAACAAAGAAATGAGCGAAATACTAAGGAATCAGTACGACTCTATTTTCAGCGAGCCACTAAGCACACTGAAGATTGATAATCCAAACTAATTTTTTATGGATATGATATCAATATCAAATATATATCAGATGTCACCCTATCCCCCACTGGATTTTGAAGAAGCCATAGACAGTATGGCTATGCACTCTGCATCAGGCTCTGATTCCTGGAACTCTATATTCATCAAGAACTGTAAAAAAAACACTATCGCAAGCCGTTCACATTATTTGGAGACAAAGCCTAGATATTGGCATTATCCCTGACATACTAAAAACAGCAAAGATAGCACCACTTCATAAAGGAGGAAATAAGGCAGAGGCAAAAAATTACAAACAGATAGCACTAACATCGTACACCATAAAAAATCTTTGAGAGAGTGCTAAGAAGTAAGATCACAAAACACATGGAATCACAGCATCTCCATAACCCCGGAAAACATGGTTTCAGAACAGGGCGCTCTTGCCTGTCGCAGTTGCTGGACCACTATGATATGGCCTTAGATGCTATGGAAGACAAACAAAACGCTGATGCAATTTACACAGATTTTGCAAAGGCATTCGACAAATGTGACCATGGTGTTAGTGCACACAAAATGCCATATAAAATGCGTTCAAAAGGAATTTCCGGAAAAATAGGCAGATGGGTCTACAATTTCCTGACTAATAGAACCCAGTGTGTAATAGTCAACAAAATAAAATCCGGACCATCAACCGTGAAGAACTCAGTCCCCCAGGGTACTGTGCTTGCTCCAGTACTTTTCCTCGTCCTCAGAGAAGGACACAATCTATAGCACTGTATCATCCTTTGCAGATAACATTGGGATTTTTATGAGAATAGACAACATAGAGAGCAGAGCAAACCTCCAATCAGATATAAATTAGGTCTTTCAATGGGGCTATATAAAATAATATGGTATTTAATGAAAATAAATTCCAGCTCTTGCGCTACGGAAAAAAATGAAAATATATAAGCAGAAACCACGTACAAAACACAGTCAAATCATAACATAGAACGAAAAGGCAATGTAAAGGATTGGGTGTACTCATGTCGGAAGACCTTACCTTTAAAGAGTGCAATAAAGTAGCCGTCACAACTGCAAGAAAAATGACAGGTTGGATAACAAGAACTTTTCACACTAGAATGCTATACCGATGATGATACTCTTCAAGACGCTCATGCTCTCTAGAGTGGAGTACTGCTGCACAATGACAGCCCCTTTCAAAGCTGGAGAAATTGCTGATCTAGAGAGCGTGCAGAGATCCTTTACTGCTAGAATCCACTAAGTAAAACTTCTAAACTATTGGGATCGACTGAAATGCCTAAATCTGTATTCTCTTGAGCGCAGACGGGAGAGATACATAATAATTTACACATGGAAAATAGTGGAGGGGCTGGTCCCAAACCTGCGCACAGAAATAACATCACATGAGACCAGAAGACATGGCAGGATGTGCAGAATACCCCCGTTGAAAAACAGAGGTGCAACAGATACTCTGAGAGAGAACTCTATCAACATCAGAGGCCCGAGACTGTTCAATACGCTTCCACTACACATAAGGGGCATAACTGGCCGACCCCTCACAGTGTTCAAGAGAGAACTTGATAAGCACCTCCAAAGGATACCTGATCAACCAGGCTGTGACTCATACGTCAGACTGCGAGCAGCCGCGTCCAACAGCCTAGTTGACCAGTCCTGCAACCAGGAGGCCTCGTCGACGACCGGGCCGAGGGGACACTAAGCCCGAAAACATCTCAAGGTAACCTCAAGGTAAGGTAGGGTTGATTGGATGAAGTTAGTTAGTTTAGTTCATTTATTATGCACCCCATACCCATCCCGTGGGCGGTAGTGGAAAGGGTTACAGAGGCACATAATGGGCTCAGGGACTGAACCCCACAATTCATTTAGCTAAGCAAGTTACAATCTTGATGAGCTAGTTACAAAATTCAATATAAGTCGTCACATCAACAATGGGTTCGAGATCGACCTCAAATACAGGTTCTAAATTAAGCAACTGACATATGTGGAGAGCTAGTGTCAAAATTTATATGTTTGTCCTGCACACCGCCCCCCATCCAGTGGGCAGCGGTGGATAGGTTACAATCACTCAGTTACTACCTACAGTTAGCAAACTGGGGATATTTGGCTAAAATTTCCAAGAGAGAGGGAATGTAGACATTTACATACAACAGAGACTAGCACAGATTAAGAAAATATCTAGCTATAAAGCAGTGCAGAAGATGTACAGTGACCATAATGCAACAGCTGCAATGTCAGGATCTGCGGGTTGGTACAAGAATTCATCCAACGATGAAGTTATTGTATAAAAATCATGGTTGTTACCATCTGGCATATAATTAGTACATTGGGTTGCTTGCCATTCTTGGGTTGGCAAGACCTTTAGCTCAGGCAGGATGGACAGCAACGCGGTTTACTAAAATGCCACTACTTCCTCTGCTCCTTAAATTCTTAATTTATAGAAAAATCATGTTACTGTCAGTATAGCACTTAACAATTTACATGGTGAAATGTCTTATGTAAGCTTCCATTATCTAGTGTGTAAGGTTTAGATCTTGTTGGCCCAAAGAGCATCTTATTGTGTCTGGGTAATTAAGTAAGACAATTAGAGTAAACACTCAGCCAAGCAATCAGCAATCACTCTACGGCTCGACAACATAGAGTGTTGAGTCCTAAGACAGTGTGGCTGGGAGGTGCTCTGAGAGAATAGGTCACACCACCACACAGCCAAAGACAGTGTGGCTGGGAGGTGCTCTGAGAGAATAGGTCACACCACCACACAGCCAAAGACAGTGTGGCTGGGAGGTGCTCTGAGAGAATAGGTCACACCACCACACAGCCAAAACATAAGGCTCTGGGTAGCAGAAGAAAAGGTAAAGTGTTGAGTTTGTGTACAATTTTTGTGTGTCCATTTCCATTTACCTCAAAGGATAGGATTTTATTTAGACTAGGATGTATTAAATTGCAATCTTGCATTAATTAAATTCATATAATTGTTCCCCTGCGTTTATTCATTTTCCCACTAATATATTTCTGAGTCGTAGTTTCTTGAAGTGTTGGGAACTCCTGTGGTCCTATAAGTATCCTTATTACTCAAATATTCCCCTAGTCTTGAGTGAGCAGCTTTTACAGGAATTCCATCCATCCTTTCCTGGTAATTATATCAAATCTCCTGCTAATTATGATCAAATTTCCTGCTAATTATATACTAATTGACAGGTCTTCTGAGTTAATTAGTTTAATTACTCCTATATCATGAGATGCGGTGGTAATGTTAAGGGAAGTATTGTGAGACAACTGTTGTGGTTTGCATCCTGTGGAAGGCAAGTATAGTTCGCCCATAGGAGGCGGGGGGAGAGCTTGTAATGCCTAAGAACAGGCTTCCTGTCCCCAACGCGGGTACTTTTATATAATGAATAGATGAGTAACATTTGTTTATTTATAACCTATTTATTTATTTGGTTCCCACTAGTGGTCTGCGCCGTGGTCAGGTCCCGCTAGGAACCCTGCGCAAGGCACCAGAGAGGACGACAACTTCAGCAGACAGTTCTCCCAAGGAACCCCCATCCTTGCCTCCACCACAAACAGTATATCAATCCTTGTTGAGGTTCGCGGCTCTCCTTGCAGGCACTTTCACCGGGTTGAAGATGCTGACGTTACTAACACTGCTGAGTAACCGCTTGCGGAACCTGCCGGCGGGATCCTTCCACCTGGCCAGCGAGAGCCCCGTGTCCCTCGACTTCACCAACAACCTCATCAGCAGCGTCGACGTCGGCGCCTTCCTCGGTGGGTTCCCATGGTTCCACACGGCGCTACGAGACTCTGACCCTCACACAGCCACAGGTGGACAGAGTGTGTGCTCTTGATAATACACATAAACAGGTGGGACCGCCAGACAATCACTTAATCCAGCAGATGAATACCATGTGAGAGATCGTGAGTGAGTGTCCTCAAGCTCTGGATGGTTGAAACACTGCAGGATGTGGCGCCGTCTTCACAAGGCACACACAACACTGTTGAACAGGGACTACACATCCTAGAGTACGACCACTCTTGCTTCTCTCTCGATCCCATGTGTGTACGTTATAAGTTGGCTCTACTGAGTGTATGTTCCAAGGTGGCTCTATTGAGTGTATGTTCCAAGGTGGGTCTACTGAGTGTATGTTCCAATGTGGCTCTACTGAGTGTATGTTCTAATGTGGCTCTAGTGTGTATACGGAAATCGATGCAGGGTCAAACATGGCGCTGCATCGATTCCCGGTGTGTAGGAAGGGTGTAGTATATTGTGGGAGCTATGGCTTCTCGTGTGATTGATAAGAGTTGTGTTTGGGGTGACTATCTATCTATCTATATATCTATCTATCTATCTATCTGTATATATCTCGAAACAACACGATACCCCTCAGTGTGGCGATCCAGAGGCAAAATGCATGCTGCATCTTCATATATATATATATATATATATATATATATATATATATATATATATATATATATATATATATATATATATATATATATATATATATACATGTATATATGCTAGCAGTACCCGGCCACGCGTTGCTGTGGCTCAGCAACGCGTGTGCGTTGCTAAATATATACAGCCGTCTCTTGGTCGTGGACGGCTTCCTGAACCTTGCAGGAATCAACCTCACTGAGGACCAAGTCACTCTCCTAAATCTGGGTATAAACTGTCACGTTATGTCCAGACCAAGTGCGTTGGCCCGGAAAGTGGAGTTGGAGATCCTGTTGGACGACATATTTGACCTCGAAGCACAAAAGAAGGTCACCACCAAAGACACCTTACAAGCAGAACTTATTGCAGAAGGAGAAAAGAATCGAGGCAATTACAGAAGCACCATACTGTCCCCCGAGCTCAAAGCGGCAGCTAAGAGCCTTCGTGAGAACAAGGAGATAGTTGTCAGGAGAGGCGACAAGTCGCCAATATACGTCATTCTTAAGAAAGACGAATATCTGGCGAAAATGAACCACATACTCTCTGACCAAACTAAATTCCAAAGGGTAACGAAGGACACTACAGCCGAATTGAAAACAAAGGTCAACAAGTTGATTGAAACTGTGAATGCCAAGAAATCCGGACTCCACCTGCCAAAGATTATTGGGGAATATAAACCTGGATATGCGTATGGAAATGTCAAGACGCATAAGCCTGGAAACCCACTTTGGCCAATTATCAGCCAGATACCCACACCCACGTACAGACTGGCGAAACGACTCAACGGCTTACTGACTCCTTATGTCCCGTGCAACTTCAGCCTGAAATGCCCGAAGGAATTTGTTGACTTACTGCGGGGAACACGGGCCACAGGGATAAGAGCCTCGTTGGACGTAGAATCACTGTTCACCAACGTACCTGTGGATGAAACAATCGGGATGATAGTGGACCGAGTGTATCGAGACCCGGCCTGTACTCCTCTTGACATGCCAGAAAATATCCTGAGGAAACTACTCCAAGCTTGTACTAAGGAGGCACCCTTCTTGAGCCCGGATGGGCACATGTATAAGCAAGTAGATGGGGTCGCCATGGGTTCTCCCCTAGGCGTCCTGTTTGCAAACTTCTACATGGGTACTATCGAGGAAAAAGTCTTAGTCGACTTGAACTTGAAACCGGCCATATACTGCAGGTATGTTGACGACATTTTTACACAGGTACCTGATGTCAGACATCTGCAGGAGCTGAAAGAGGCGTTTGAGCAGAATTCTGTGTTGCGTTTCACTTACGAGATGGAGAAGGATGGGAAGCTGCCCTTTCTAGATGTAACAGTCATGGAAAGGAGCGGAGGTTTCCACACTGCAGTCTACACTAAGGAAACAAACATAGGAATGTGCCTAAATGCCAACAGTGACTGCCCAGATAGGTACAAGAGGAGTGTTGTTAACGCTTATGTCGACCGTGCTCTCAGCCACAGCTCAGAATGGAAGCAAGTCGACGAAGAACTCTGTAGGGTAAGGCAGGTCCTAGTCAACAACGGCTTCTCCAATGGTTTCATTGAAGACATCATAAGAAGGAAAGTAAAACGCCATGCAACCTCTGAAGAGACAACTAATACAACACCTATACCCCCTATTAGACTATTTTACAGGAACTTCTTCTCCACAGCTCATAAAACGGAGGAAAGGGTCCTGAAAGATATTGTTAATAGAAATGTTATCCCTACAGACAAAAATCAGAAGATACAACTAACGATTTACTATAAAACCAAAAAAACAGCCAGCCTACTCATGAGAAACTCTCCAGACACGGAGCAGAACGCTCTAAAAGAGACAAACGTCGTCTATGCCTTCAAATGCCCTCTTGGGGACTGTAAGCCCCAAAAAACTCAGTATATAGGCAAGACAACAACATCTCTTTCCAGGCGTTTAACGATGCATAAGCAACAGGGCTCCATTAAGGAACATATACTCTCTTCCCACAACCAAACCATCACCAGAGAAATCTTAGCAAACAACACAGAAATCATTGATAGATACAGCGACAGCAGGCGGCTTGACATCTGCGAGGCACTACACATCAAGAAGTCAACACCAGCAATCAACAGCCAATTAACGCACAACTATATTCTACCCACTTCAAGACTCCGCTCCAATATAGAAACATCAAGAAATATGGGCCAATAGGCCTTCTGCAGTTCTGTTACCCAACTTCTATCTGTTACCCAATACCCATTGTTTCGTGTTCTGTGTTTTGTTGAAAGTTTGTTTTTTCACCCCACTATTGTATTACATCACCTCACCCAAATGCAGGTATAAGAGCCAAATGCTGTTTCAGTCATAAAGTTGTGTGTGGATAAACTAAAGTCTTTGAAAATGTAATAAGTTTTACGAAACGCGCTCAAGTGTCGCGTCAGACTAGAAATAAAAATGAATTTTGGAGAATTGATTTTTCATTTACCGTCACCAGTAAAAAGAAACATAAGGAAAATCGAGAAAATTCGTGTTAGAATTATTAATCTTACTTTTTCGGTCATATTTAATAACATATATATATATATATATATATATATATATATATATATATATATATATATATATATATATATATATATATATATATATATATTCCTTATAGTCACTGTAATAATTCCTTTCTTCCCTCACCATCAGGTCTGCCTGGAGGTTCCACCATCATCATGTTCCACAACGAGGTGACACTCTTGGAGGAGGAGGTGTGGAGGCCCACCCTCGAGGACAACGTTACTGTCGTGTTGCAAGGTCAGCTCTCTCTCCTTATTGTCCCTCACAGTCCCTCTAGTTAGTTGTCCCTCACAGTCCCTCTAGTTAGTTGTCCCTCACAGTCCCTCTAGTTAGTTGTCCCTCACAGTCCCTCTAGTTAGTTGTCCCTCACAGTCCCTCTAGTTAGTTGTCCATCACAGTCCCTCTAGTTAGTTGTCCATCACAGTCCCTCTAGTTAGTTGTCCCTCACAGTCCCTCTAGTTAGTTGTCCATCACAGTCCCTCTAGTTAGTTGTCCATCACAGTCCCTCTAGTTAGTTGTCCCTCTCAGTCCCTCTAATTAGTTGTCCCTCTAGTTAGTATGTCCCTCTAGTTAGTTGTCTCTCTCAGTCTTTAGTTAACTGTCTCTGCAATTTCTCTCTAGCTATCTCTCTCAGTTATCATTATGTCATCCTCAGTTTCACATTTAATTTGTCTCTCATTATCTCCCCATATCTCTGTCTGTTTCTGTGTGTGTCTCTCTCTCTTTCTCTCTCTCTCAGTCTCAGTCTCAGTATAGTATTTACCTTTATTTGTATATAGACAATCTGCCTATATACAAATAATAATGTATAAACATATACAAATATATACAAAAATAACAAATAAATATATATTAACAATAATATAGAAATATGCTCAAATAATAATATACAAATAGTTACACATATCAATAATCATTGAGATATCAAGTTGTCTTCTTTAAAACCCTGACCTTTTATGGGAGGTGAGGGTGTTGTTGGGATGACCCGGGCCATGTGAGAGGAGGGTCTTGGATGTGGTCAGATGCTGATGGATCTCTGGGCTCACTCCCTGGTGTTTGTAACCCTCATGACCCTCCAGAATGAACCTCTGAATTTCTTGAACTCTTAACTTTCTCTATACTTTCTTCTTCAGGTTTCTGGTCCACACACTTTGGTGATGGGCTTGAGGTCTGCCGACCTGTGGGTGCTCATTAGGCTGCAACAATGATTACTAACCAACGTGTTATTATACTTTGAATCAGTCCTGAACATTGTCTAGGACTAAAGTAAACTGGCTTTGTATATACATTAAGGAGAGGAAAATACCTCTTGGAATCATACAATATACATTGTATGATTCCGCCTATGTAACAGTGATAGGCGGAATGCAGCTCTCAGTGTGTATGCATCTATATGATGAAGGTTTGATTGAGTGATGAAGATTATGCCACCCAGGAGGTGGCACGGGCATGAATAGCCCATGAGTGTAGTGCTTTCCACTCACTCACAGATGTTTAGAGTGAATGTGATGTTTGGACGCAAGAGGATATACTGTGTGTTAAATAGGGCTAATAAGATTTCGTTTATCAGTGTATGTATGTCGAGAGGCTTATATACCGAATAAGCTTCTCGACGTATATTGTGGGGAAAACTGTCAGGATTGATATGAGAGGAGAACTACTAGGGACTTGTACTGTACTAAAAAATTAAAAATTTACTGTATGCAAAATTAATTCAACCAAAGTCTCTAGCTAGGGTCGTAAATCCTAGCTCCTCTTTTCCTAATGACAGACTGTGGGCTGTAAGGCACAGGTGGGGGTGAATGGAGAGGTTGATTGAAGTTCCACAATCCACCTGCAGGCAATTATCTCACATCAGCTTGCATTTTTTATACAAGGATAAGATTTTAATAAATAATTCAGTTCTATGACTGAAATTTAAATTGAAAAAAGTTTATTGAGGTAAAATACACACAAAGGGATGAGGTAGCTCTATCTATTCTCACCCCGTTCAGTACATCATGTTAATACATACATAGACACACATCACAAGCAATAAACGTATTACCGAACATTCTGAGAGATAAACATATACATTTCCTCCTTTACACAAGTAAGTTCTATGACTGAATACTGGTTCTGTTTAAATCAGGGATTTAAACATGTAAATTGTCCAGCCTAGCACCATAACTATTAACAGCCAGCATTCATTTACTATAAACACAACAATTTAATTGTAGAAGTATGATATTAAATGACCTTAAATGTAGTCTAAGTACTAGTTAACTAAGTACTAAAGATTATATTCAATAGGCTAAACTTATATTATAAATTAAAGATAACTAAGAAAGCAATAGTTAACTTAATCTATATGTTCAAGTATATATATATGTAGATATATTCAATTTATATAAAGAGATTCAGTCAGCCTGACTGAAACTCTTCCCAAACTAGGGACACTTGTGAGGTTATGAATCTCACGAGTGTCTGGGGTCCTGTAAAAGATTAAGGCCCTACAATATTAATAAACTTACTGAAATATGAGGCGTTGCCTCACTCTATAACCGACTGACAGACTTATTGGATATATTAAAATTATACAAGCATACAATTGGCCAATTAATACACTAAATAACATTCAACATACTTCTCTGAATGCCGGGTGCCTATCTGACAAGTGTGCCAGACCGGATAACTCTCTTGTCGAGTTTAGGCACGATATTTTACATCACAGCTTTGCTGTATAATGTTCTAGTAGCGTTGCTAATTGATTATATCCTTAATTGCGGTTGCAATAGGTCAGAAAATTGATGATAGTGGAGGTGGAGACAGCGATACCTTGTGTGCTCCACTCTACGCTTATTTAGATATGTTCTAGGCAATTTTCCTTGTAGATATATTGTCCAGGTATTCCCCCAGTTCTAGAGAGTAATCACTGGTGATAAAGATAATTGGATAAGGTGTCCTAAGCTGAATAATTGTTCACAAGGCACCGTCGCACGTTTTCACTGTTTTGTAAACACAAGCGTTCTGCCTCAGGATGTGGTGGGCGCTTCTCTCCCAGCCATCGTCCCCCCCCCCCATGCTCCCTGAGCAAGGTAGCCTTCAATGAATATTGATTGATTATTTTTACTGTCTAGACATATGATTGAGATAAGATGTGATTGTAACATAATTTGGTATAGGATTTAAAGATTACAAGTAGTACTGGATAGTACTATTGATTCTTATTAAGGATTTGATTTAATCCCTACTGGAAATCGATTAAATTGTTCCAATAGTTTTTTAATTAAGAAATCCTTCTAGAAGGGAACTATCAGGGGGAAAGCACCAAGTCATTACGACTATATAGCACTGGGAAGGGGTCAGGATAAGGATTTGGGATGGGACGGGGGAGGGAAGGAGGGGTGCCCAACCACTTGGACGGTCGGGAATTGAACGCTGACCTGCATGAAGCGAGACCGTCGCTCTACCATCCAGCCCAAGTGGTTGAGCTTTATTAAAAAGCAACTGTCTTAATCTCAAGATATAATCCTTTATAACCGCTAAATTACCCGGCCAATCCTTCTAGAAGCTTCTGGATCTTGAGAAATCATGCACAAAGTCACATAGGCAACCAAGGGCTCAATGGTCCTACATGATCATAGGTGGCATTGTCTTGTAGGATCCAGATGTATAATGAATCTGTATTGATTTTGATATGATTTTGTTATTATTTAGATACGATATAGAAATAATAATTTTTTTAGATAATAATATAGATATAGTGGGTAAAAATTTCCCACATATATACACTGATAAGCGGAGTGCTTATACACGTCACGGAGTGTATATTTCCGTACCCCCCCTTCCCCATCCTGCTTCATAGGTCCACATCATCTCCCAGCTACCCAATACACATTCTAACCTAACCTAACCTACCCACTTTGTAAGCAGGTAGTCAGGTTCCTACTTCACCCACCTTCCTTCCTTCACCTGCAGACAACCCACTGGAGTGTGGGTGTGACCTGGAGTGGGTGGTCCTCAACCCCAGCGCCTGGCTGCCTCACCTGGATGGACCAACCTGCTACGACGGAGTAAAAGTCGAAGATTTGGACCCGAACTTCTACATTAACTACTGCTGACCTGCACAGTGGTGAACCTCAGCACTGTGTCTACAGTCACACGACAAGCACCTCATACATGGACGAGAAGATACTGAGAACTTCTGGTTCAGTTGCCCCTCCACCTCAGTGTTTGACTGAGGATTCCAGGCTGCGGGTTCGATCCCCTTCTGTGGCCAAAATATTTCAATATTCTCCGTTCCTATGTATTTATTTAGTTTTGTGGCACATGATTTTTACGTTAATAAACGTCTTCAGAACCCACTGTTGTCCTTACCAACTGGTGGGTTATGTCTCTTAATTTTATCTTTTTTTTCAGTAAAAAAAATTTTGATCATAAGTTTGTTTACATAACTAAATGTCAGAAACGTCAAGATGACACTGTGTCACACACATGACACTGTCACACACATGACACTGTCACACACATGACACACTGTGTCACACACACATGACACTGTGTCACACACATGACACTGTGTCACACACATGACACACTACGACACACACTATGGTACACACTATGACACACACTATGACACACACTATGACACACACACTATGACACACACTATGACACACACTATGACACAACACTGTGACACACACACTATGACACACACTATGGATACCTAAAATATTATTCTGAAATGCTATTCTGGAACGCGTAACTGAGAGTGACTGCTCGGAGTGGAAGTTTTACATTGAGTCATTTTATATGGAAATTTGAGACTGATGTAAAACAGAGATTTTTCACATTTTTCCAAACTGACCGACAGTGTTGTGTGGAAGTGGCAAAGTTCACCTCCATAGTTGTGTTGTGTTCATTAATGTGTTCACAACCATAGTTGTGCTGTGTTCACCACAATAAAAGTGGGTTCTTGCGGAAGTTATGTGATGGATTAACATCTGGATCCCAATGATCTTTAAGCTGAAATAACTAAAATGAGTTCATTGGAATCTGTTTTCACGTGCCTTTCAGCATAGCTGTTAACACTTTCGTACCTGCAAACAACGGTGAGTCTGACATCATCATCAGGTGGGAATGCGGAGTAATTGTGTTAATGTGTTGACTGTTTTCACAAGTATTTCAACCAGCCCGTCAGTTCCCTCAGTGGTCGAGGGAACACTCTCTTGGCCTCCTGGGGGGGGGGGGGGAGGGAAGGAAGATGTTGCGGTAGGGAGGAATAAAACCAGAGATATTGTCAAAGGTAAAGTAGAGGGGATGGTAAAGGTGGATTCTTTAGTGTAAAGCTTCTGGGCGAAGATAATAGGCTGCAGTAAAACCTGTCGTTGTAGAGCTCTCAATTGCCTTACGGAATGGAAATTGAAATAAGCTAACTAGGGTGCTAATGAGGAAGCTATCGTTCAGAATAGATTCTTTGAGACTGTTTCCTTAACACGACGCCGTCACAGCCAGGACATGGTCGTTATAACTAGGTTGATGGGGTGTAGAACGGACCTTTAAAGACCTCTCCAGCAGAGTAGCGTGACAGGATGAGTGGCGCTGTCCAATACTGTCACTATGGCGGAGTCCACTCACAGGATGAGTGGCGCTGTCCAATACTGTCACTATGGCGGAGTCCACTCACAGGATGAGTGGCGCTGTCCAATACTGTCACTATGGCGGAGTCCACTCACAGGATGAGTGACGCTGTCCAATACTGTCACTATGGCGGAGTCCACTCACAGGATGAGTGACGCTGTCCAATACTGTCACTATGGCGGAGTCCACTCACAGGATACCTGGTTGATACCTGGTTGATGGGGTTCTGGGAGTTCTTCTACTCCCCAAGCCCGGCCCGAGGCCAGGCTTCACTTGTGAGAGTTTGGTCCACTAGGCTGTTGCTTGGAGCGGCCCGCAGGCCCACATACCCACCACAGCCCGGTTGGTCCGGCACTCCTTGGAGGAATAAATCTAGTTTCCTCTTGAAGATGTCCACGGCGTTGCGATGAGTTGCGCTGTCCAATACTGTCACTATGGCGGAGTCCACTCACAGGATGAGTTGCGCTGTCCAATAAACTCGCCCCTCGGGACACAATTAAAAAAAAATGATCATGTTTAAGTTAGTGTCAGTGTGGTCGGGTTTAGGGATCTTGACCTCCCTATTAGATAAAGAGGAACTTGTTAAATTATGACAGAGACACAACACAGATGGGACAAAGCTGGCCTGAATGACAGATGGTGCGGGATGAGGATGGGTTAGTCTGGGACAGATGGGACAAGGGTGAACCTGTGTGGAACAGATGGGGCACATTCGGAACAAATGAAGACCTCGAGGTGGCTCTTTCACTCTGTCGTTTGATGGAGGGATTAGTGGTGGTGGGAGGCATTGAAGGCAGGTCCCTGCGACCCGCCTCCTGGCCCCGTCCCCTTGCCCACCTATACTCCTAGCCTAATCCCTCCCTTCTATCCCCCTCATACCCCTTGTCCCACTGGCGTAGCGCCCTGAGAGCGAGGCAAGATACCATCGCCGGGCCATTGACGAGCCCGCCCGTGGACGCGGAAATTGTCCGCCTCTCTTCAATTGCTTGTCCGAGGCAGTGGCGAGTAGGAAAATATTTTTATTTCTAGGCATACGGGCGACATTTCCGTGTTATGAAAGCAGAATATGGTCCTCTGTGACATGGGAGAAGAGTATGGGCTGGTCGTAGGATACAATGGCGGCAGCTTTGATGAGAGAGATAGTGAGGTTCTTGATGACAGGACGGCAGTGATAGGGGGAAGCAAAAGGATTTAGATTAATCTAGAGTGAAAAAAATAGTTTGCCGTGTTTCCCATGATGGCGGGAGAGAGCGCGGAGGCTGCCGATGTTATCTTGTGCTGCAGGAGCTGCGAGGGGAGACGAGCCTTGATTACTCATCTGGCAACTCTTACATTTTCACAGTAACATGTATTCTCGAATAAGTATATTGCGTTTTGAAGTCAAAATCCCTAACGGACAGAATATGATATACTATAGATCATTGCGGATGACAAACATTCACGTTTTCCATGCGTGGATTGTTGGGTTAAGTTAGCTTGGGTAAGGTCAGGTTCGCGTGTTTTTAGTACACCATTTTCTCTCCGTTGTGGCACCTGGAGAGCAGTATAGTGTATAAGGGGGAACTATTACAGTTTCTTGCGCTGTAGCTCAACAATAAGCGGGATGTGCTCACGTAGGTCCGTACACGTTGCAAAATGGCGGTACAATCTACCGGTTACTTGATTTTCTTAATGAAAATCACGATATTCAACTGTTATCTGTGTGTTTACCTATCAGTACATACCTATCAGTGACAATGGGGAAGATAATCTCTATGTCCTTGGAACAAGAAACTTGAAATTTGTCCTTGTAACATGTCCAACAAGGACGCCTGCTGTCCTTGTTGTGCTTGTTGGTTTATATCGGAACTGTCCAGCTGGTGTTGGAAATCTTTCGTGGATTCTGACCTTAAAGTTGATCTAAAATAAAGATTGAACTAAAATAAATTATGGAAGGCACTTCCATAATTTATTTTAGTTCAACCCGCCACAGGATAAGAGTACTCACATAGTTGTGCTTGCTTGGGTTGAGCTTTAGCTCCTTGGTCCCGCCTCTCAACTGTCAATCAACTGGTGTACAGATTCCTGAGCCTACTGGGCTCTATCATATCTTCATTTGAAACTGTGTATGGAGTCAGCCTCCACCACATTACTGCCTGATGCATTCCAATGATGTTAATTCAACGTCGTTTGCATTTGTTACTGAATTCGTGTGAGGTTACACCCAAAGGAACGAAAAAATTCTTCCCATGCCGGGAATCGAACCCGGGCCTCCTGGGTGAAAGCCAGGTATCCTAGCCACTAGACCACATGGGAGTTATATATGTTGGTGTGTGTGTGTAAATTTATCATTTTATTTACAATTTGTGTCTGCAGAATATAGCTATTTGCTCTTGGGGCCCCGGTTTTCTACCCAATCAATTTTGTCTCTATTATGTATCCATTCAGAATTTTAAAAGCAGATATAAGGGAAATAGATCAGGAATCATTGCATTTAGACAAGCGGAAGTTAGAGAGGCGGGTTCCAAGAGCTCAGTCCAGCAGGCACAAACAGGTGAGTAAAAATCATTCTCTCCCTGTTCATTAGCGAACATTCACATTATATGTATAATTGTCAGCTGTAGTTAGGGTGCAGGTATTTACCTGTAGACCGCAACCGACTGTAGACAGCCGGGATATACCTTGTGGCAGCCCCTTTAGACCTATTGTCTTATGTATGACCCTCTGTCCTGCGTGACAGTGAATACCAGCATTATCCTCACTTTAATCAGACTATCAAAATCCTCAGATTAGGCAAAATTGTAATTAATTTTGTCAATAAAGATGTTAATAATAATAAATGTGGCAGCCCCACAAGAAGTGGTCTGCTCTCACACGGGAGTCGCCAAACTTCTTTGGAATCCCGACTCGAGTTGAAGCCACTGTGGCTCCATCCCTAGCCATCAACAGCCTTGTCTGGTACCTGCATCGGGGCTCTTATTGAATAATCCGACGGTTGGCTTCGTCCGCACTAGTTTATGCGCTCCACACCAAGTGATCCACGAGTCTATTATTGTCTTATCAAGTGAAGCCCAGCATCAATCTCCAAGTCTAGAACCGTTTTTTTTACAGCTCAAGCACCAATCTGGAGATCTTGAACGACCTCAGTGCTGTCGGCCCGCAGGTGGTCCTCGATGTTACGAAATTATCCGTTGTATTAAACACTTAGACGCAGGGCCTCAGAGTGCGGTGTGCTCATTTTTTTTTTTTTTGAGATATATACAAGAGTTGTTACATTCTTGTACAGCCACTAGTACGCGTAGCGTTTCGGGCAGGTCCCTGGAATACGATCCCCGCCGCGAAGAATCGTTGTTATAACCAAGTACACATTTTACTGTTGAGTTAAACAGAGGCTACAGTTAAGGAATTGCGCCCAGTAAATCCTCCCCGGCCAGGATACGAACCCATCACATAGCGCTCGCGGAACGCCAGGTGAGTGTCTTACCACTTCACCACGGAGACTGCTAGGTCTCGGACAGCTCATCATCTGCCTTACCGTCTACTGCACCCGTCATTACTCTTGTACAGTGTGTGTGAACGTCTCTTTATTTACTATTTCTTATCTGCACAATCGAGCTTTTAGCTCTTGGACCACGCCTTTCTAACCAATCTATTTTTTTCTATTATATCTACTACATATTTTTTTTTCTAACACAGTCACACACATCCCCAAAAAGCAGACCATAACAGCTGTATAATTCCCAGGTACATATTTACTGCTAAGTGAACAGATGCATCAGAGTGAAGGAAACTGCCTATTTGTTTCCGCCTCGGATGGGAATCGAACCCGGGCCATAAGGACTACGACCCGAGCGCTATCCACTCAGCCGCGAGGCCTTACGAATGCTCTTAGACGCAATGGTTCATATATAAGATCTTTAAATATAGCTTTATACGATCAATTCTGTGATTTATTTGTCTCATAATTTCCATCTAAGCCTCTGCTTCTTTTTCTACTTTGTCAGTTTCCTTTAGAATTGTGTCTATCATAATCCCTTAACTCTTCCAGTGTGTTCAAACCAGTTCCTTCAAACAATTTGGCCGAGTGTAACAATAAGTAAAATTATTATCAACAGAAAGCACCAAGCCGGGAAGGCAATGTAGCAGCATTTTATATAACAATAAACTTATTTTTTTAAACAGATAATGCACCTGTGAGCAAAACAAATCCTCGCAGCTTTAAAAATATTGATCCATTTATTTAAATAAAAAAATATAATGAAACTATTATATATGGGTTTAAACTCTTTTCTACTGTATATCCAAAGAAGTGAAAAATTGAGACATACTGCACAGTTTAATGAATGATTCAAAAGAAATATGACTATTACATATCAACATGAGATCTCTATGATCCATGATTAACATGATTTAATAAGGATAATACTGGTAATGATACAAACTATTATATGAAACTTTCATTGCTGATTTTTTTTGTTAAGAAGCTTAGGTATTCACAGCAATGTGCTGCTACCATATTCTATGTGAAAGATTACACAGAGTAGATCAAAAACTAGCTATACGTTCATCTAATTCTTCCATCTCACAGGATGGTTAGTCATACATGGAAGAAAAACAGCCTCAATACAAAAAACAAATCATCTCTGACTAAAGAACAACTTCACGATTTTCACAAGAGATAAACACTGGATCAAGTAACATTATATTATAATTACTCCTACCAGTTTCTACAAGACTCCTCTCACAAAATATATATGTATATTTTAACAAGCTTATGTATACACAGCAATTTGCTGCTTCCCTATTCTGTATGCTCTACCACACAGTGTAGATCAAAAACCAGCTACAAGCTTATCCAACATCTCCACCTCACAGGACGGCCAGTCATACATGGAATCAGAAGAGAACATGAAATGTAAGGTATTAGCCGCCACTAGCGCTACAGCACAAGAATATCTTCCAATATTCCTGAGTGGATGAAGTACATGAGTGCAGTCTCCGTGGTGTAGTGGTAAGACACTCGCCTGGCGTTCCGCGAGCGCTTTGTCATGGGTTCGTATCCTGGCCGGGGATAATTTACTGTAGCCTCTGTTTAACTCAACAGTAAAATGTGTACTTGGTTGTAACAACGATTCTTCGCGGCGGGGATCGTATTCCAGGGACCTGCCTGAAACGCTACGCGTACTAGTGGCTGTACAAGAATGTAACAACTCTTGTATATATCTCAAAAAAAAAAGTAATTACAGAGCTCAAAGTACCTCATACCATTTGGTCTGAAGTCACTGATAACAGGGCAGTCCCAGATATAGCGTTGGAGAGTATGTCCTCTCAAGTAGGACTGAAAAAATATTATTTTTACCCAGAGAGTTATAAACCGCCTACCCGCTGAAGCCTTAAATGCCAAAATCCAGCTAGAAAATATCATTAGCACAATTGGCGGGACCTTTAACAAGCCGCCGGCTTTCTATCCTCGTCGAGGCCACTAGATAGATAGTGGCCCTTGAGTAAATTTACGTAAATACCATCGCTTCTCAAATCGGAGCGACAAGGAAAGACAGACAATATTCTCTTAGATTTGTTGTTTACCTACGTAATTCTAACATATTTGTTTACAACAATGTCGGTGCTGACTGTAGAAGTTGAAAACTTAGTTTTACTTTGAAATATACTAATTTATATAAGAAAACTTTACTTAAATAGGTGGCAAGTGACAATGATTAAGCTGCTATATGTAGCCGTCGTGATTGGCTAGAGCTGTAAGATGAGAAAGCTACCTTCTCTCTGATTGGCCAAACTAAAAGCCCTAGTGACATCTAGCGAGATATAAGTGAAGTTGCTAAAATCTTCCTAAGTACATCTTTCTGAATTGGACGTAGGAACGTTCTTAGGCAACACTTAAGCACCTTCATAGCACACTTACTTACGAAGAAATACACGGAACTTCGTGAATCAAGGTCCAGGGACAGGACTCAGTCGCCTGGGAATAGTCCACGATAGTGACTATCGTCGTACCATGTGAATGACGTATCTCACTGGTACCAGTGTAGTACTATTTGTTCTGTGTTGTTTTACAGAAGACACTCAAGGAGGTGAGAAGTATTTTATACCTCACTCAAGGAGGTGAGGAATATTTTATACCTCACTCAAGGAAGTGAGGAATATTTTATACCTCACTCAAGGAAGTGAGGAATATTTATTCCTCACTCAAGGAGGTGAGGAATATTTTATTCCTTACTCAAGGAGGTGAGGAATAGTTTATTCCTTACTCAAGGAGGTGAGGAATAGTTTATTCCTTACTCAAGGAGGTGAGGAATAGTTTATTCCTTACTCAAGGAGGTGAGGAATAGTTTATTCCTTACTCAAGGAGGTGAGGAATAGTTTATTCCTTACTCAAGGAGGTGAGGAATAGTTTATTCCTTACTCAAGGAGGTGAGGAATAGTTTATTCCTTACTCAAGGAGGTGAGGAATAGTTTATTCCTTACTCAAGGAGGTGAGGAATAGTTTATTCCTTACTCAAGGAGGTGAGGAATAGTTTATTCCTTACTCAAGGAGGTGAGGAATAGTTTATTCCTTACTCAAGGAGGTGAGGAATAGTTTATTCCTTACTCAAGGAGGTGAGGAATAGTTTATTCCTTACTCAAGGAGGTGAGGAATAGTTTATTCCTTACTCAAGGAGGTGAGGAATAGTTTATTCCTTACTCAAGGAGGTGAGGAATAGTTTATTCCTTACTCAAGGAGGTGAGGAATAGTTTATTCCTCACTCAAGGAGGTGAGGAATAGTTTATTCCTCACTCAAGGAGGTGAGGAATAGTTTATTCCTCACTTACGGAGGCGAGGAATATTTATTCCTCACTTACGGAGGTGAGGAATATTTTATTCCTTACTCAAGGAGGTGAGGAATAGTTTATTACTCGTGCAGGTGTCTGGACGACGGCCAAGAGCTCATATTCTCTCCTTGGACAAGACGTTTCTAAATTATTATGTTGAAATATACAATATTACCTGAGCTGAGCTCCTCTAGTTGGCCTTGTGCATATGTATTATGATTATATATGTTTAATATAATTAGTAAGTTACCTTTGTCACTTAAGTGTCAGGTGGAGACAGATACCAGAGGTCAGACGACTAGCGTGTCTCAAATCTAATTCTCACTTATAATTGTCCAAATGATATCATTTTCTTGGGTGAATGTACAGTAGGCGAACGAAGATTAGTTATTTTTAATATGTATCTATATATTACGAATTATAATGTTTCTGAACAATTCTGTGATTTATAACAATGGTTCGAGGCTTGACCTGACACACTCACCGAATAGAGTACATGGCAACGAAAAGAGAAGGAAAATTGAAATTGTCAATGTATGCTCGGAGCTCCTTAACGTTACAAATGAGGTGGTAGAGGTACTGGGATTTAAAAATAGAGAAATGAACTTAGTTATTATTCTAATATACAAACCGCCAGATGCAACGGCCGAGGAATGTACAGAACAGATAAACAAAATAGAGAATAGCCTTGATAATTTGAAGAACCCGATACCTGATATCTTCCTAGGTGACTTCAACTTGCTAGTCTCAGGTGGAGAATAGCAAACAATAATATTATACCAGGAAATCTATCGGGACCTAACCAACCACAGATTAGAGAACTACTTAGATTCTGTGACAAATTTTCACTCAATCAGCAGATATCGGAGCCAACGAGAAATGAAAATATTCTAGATCTGGTCTTTACGAACAATGAAGACATTATCAGAGACATTACGATATCAGATACCACATACTCAGATCACAAGCTCACTGAAGTGCAAACGACCATCAATACTCAGAATAGACCTAAAACGTTGATAAAGCGAGAGGGGCTATTCAGTAAATTAAATTTTAATAATAAAAGGATAGACTGGGAGATAATAAACAGGGAATTTACAAACATTCCATGGGAAACTTTTCTAAGTAATACAAGTCCTACACAAGGAATTGAAAAACTAACTTCGGAAGCGTATCAAGTCTGTCTGAAACATGTTCCTTTGAGGAAAGCCAGAAAAATGTCCAATGTAGAAAGAGAACGCAGACGACACTATAAAAGAAGGACAAAAATAAATGCTTAAGCAGACACGATTTCCCCTACAAAGAAGGAATAATTTAAATAGGGAGATTGAAAAAAACAAGCGGAAATTGAAACTCATATCAGACTGAAGAAAGGCAGTTAGAACAGAAAGCAATTTAGGAAATCAAGAAAAATCCAAAATACTTCTTCACATATGCGAAATCAAAAGCAAAAACCCCTGCCAGTATTGGACCTATTCGTACGAATGAAGGTTCATACACGGAGGATGACAAAGAAATTAGTGAAATCCTAAAAAGCAGTATGAGGACATGTTTAGCACTCTAGTAAACAACATGAAAGTGGAAGATCCAGACAATTTCTTTATGCTTGATATCCAAACCCCTGTAAATATAACCGATATCAACACAAGCGTACTAGATTTTGAAGAAGAAATTGAAAACATGCCCATGCACTCAGCTCCGAGTCCAGATTCATGGAATTCAATATTTATAAAGAAATGCAAAGTGCCAGTAGCACAGGCACTCAGTATAGTGTGGAGGAAGAGCTTTGACACGGGGGAGATACCAGATGCACTTAAAGTAGCAGACATAGCCCCTCTACACAAGGGAGGGAGCAAAGCATTGGCAAAGAATTATAGACCAGTTGCACTAACATCGCACATAATAAAAGTATTTGAGAGAGAGTGATTAGGAGTCAGGTCACCAATTTCATGGAGACCAACGACCTTCACAACCCAGGTCAACATAGATTTCGAGCGGGAAGATCGTGCCTCTCACAGCTACTTTATCACTACGACAAAATCACTGAGGCATTAGAAGAAAAACAGAATGCTGATGTGGTATACACGGACTTCGCAAAGGCTTACGATAAATGTTACCGTGGAGTGATAGCACACAAAATGAGGTCAATGAGAATAACCGGTAAAGTAGGACGCTGGATGCTCGGTTTTCTGTCAAACAGGACTCTGCGAGTATCGGTCAACCATATAAAATCGAGTCCAAGCGCAGTTAAAAGCTCTGTACCTCAGGGTACAGTCCTTGCACTACTGCTTTTCCTTAATCTCATATCAGATATAGACAAAAATACAAGTCACAGCTTCGTATCATCTGTTACGGCCCTACTGGGACGCAACAGAGTTCTTTCTCCGATGGTAGTAGAGTTTGTTAATCCGGCCCAAGTTAGTAGAGGCTTCAAGGGGTGTGTTCCGTAATGCAATTTAAAAGCACGGGGAGGGTACACAAATACACTTATAAACTTAAATAAATATATATCCCACCACCACACGTATAAAGACACACACGGGAAGTATTATTACACAAGTCTATGTACAACGTTGTCCTCTTCAGAAGACACTTGACACTCGCGGTGCTCANAAGACTACCCTCGAATGTCTGGCTGCGACAAATTGCCAAGTCTCAGCAGTTTTTCTTAGTTATCCCTCTAAGATGCGTCGACAGAAAATGAGTGCAATATCTCATTTCGAAGAACTGAGAACCGTGTGAGATTTGTTCAGTACTTACACTCGTACGTTCCTAAGTGTAATGCAGATCGAGTTCACATCCACATGAGGTGTGGCTCGAAGTGCGTCAACTGACGTGTAGAAGCGATTTGGACAGAAATGTGTTCATTCCGTATGTCCTTCCATAAGGATAAAGGGCATTTTTCAGGTGGTTGTTAGTGCTCTCTTTATAGGTAAAACTGGTTCCTTTTGGGTAGGAGGTTATTCCAAGACCGAAGAGTGTTCAGAAAGTAAGGAAGCTTCTTGGCGGGTGAGGACACTTCCCCATGGGTAAGGATGTTCTCCCCAAGGTGTAGGAACTGACCCTCTGGTTATGAAGGCTTTTACCCTTCACCCGTAGGTAATCTCTTCTTAATGTTTTTATGACTCATGTGAGTCTCATTATATATTAAACAGATATAAAAATATATATATATATATAAAGTTCTGATACAAAATGGTTTAATTTCCCTTAATTAACATTGCTGTTGTAGTACATAAATACATATGAGACTAGTTCACACTAGGTGAACTTCTGGCCACTAAATAGAGTGGACCCACTCCAGAGTTTCGCTGGTGAAGGTGTCATGGTACTTTGCACGCCAGGTGGCAACTAAGGTTCGAACCCTGGTCGGGTCACAGAGTTCTTAAGTGACATATAAGCACTATATACAACTTTATTATGGTGTGTAACCTAAGCCATTCCGGATGCTGGCTATCTTGAAAGTGCATCTGCTATTATATTTAATTTACCAGCGACATGGATGGTGCTACATAGCCTTCCCGGCCTGGTGCCATCTTTTGATAATTACTAACTTACCAGTGACATGTATGATGATTAGGCTATACTCCTGCAGCAGAAATAACCAACTTAATATCCTCTGGTTCGAGTTTTTCAGGTGAGTAATAGAAGTGAGAGTGTTAGGGTCACTCTGAACGTGGACAGTCTTGACTGACACATTAACATCAAATGTATTCACCGCCAACATCAATGTTAGAGCTTCCTTCTCTTCTGTTCTAGAATTTCTTTGACTGTGAATTTCTTTGAACAGTAATGCATTGGGTGGTCATGCCATCATTTCCTTCCTGCATCAGGACACCACCAAGTCCCGAGTCCGAAGCATCTATATACAGTTTAGATGGCTTGGCATAATCGGGGCTGCTAATACCGGGCCAGATGACAACATTCCTTTCACTTTAGTAAATGCATCCTAGCATTCCTGAGACCATTTAAACGTTACATTCATATATAGCAGATTTGTGAGGGAGCTGCAAAATTTCAACAGAACTTTCAACGAGAAACGATGGGCAGAGTTTCTTTCACCCTATGCCCTGTTACCTAGCAGTAAAATAGGTACCTGGGTGTTAGTCAGCTGTCACGGGCTGCTTCCTGAGGGTGGAGGCCTGGTCGAGGACCGGCCGCGGGGACACTAAAATAACAAAAGCCCCGAAATCATCTCAAGATAACCTCAAGAAGAAGTAGATCCTCTCAAAGTCTAAAGCATCTTGACTCTGGATGATACAGAGTAGAGACTTTGTGATAGTTATTATACTTCTTACAAAGGTGGTGGAATCATTTGGAGGTGAAATTGGCCCCATTGTCGGAGTGTATTACCTTTGGCAATCCGAAAGTTGTGCAAAATATGATTGGTTTACCACCACCTTGGTTGTAACTTTCCTCGCCTGGAATGCTTCTGGAAAGTGTGTAGTCTGACACATAATGGTAATGAGTTACAAATTACCATTTTTTGTCCTATGCAGTGGTCTTACTCCATCCAAAATAAGATGAGTAATAGGTTCCTCAGCAACTATCAACAACTAAGTCAATTGACCAGACCACACACTAGAAGGTGAAGGGACGACGACGTTTCGACTTGAGAATGGTCCAGGACGGATCGAAACGTCGTCGTCCCTTCACCTTCTAGTGTGTGGTCTGGTCAACATACTTTAGCCACGTTATTGTGACTCATCGCCTGCACCTAAGTCAATCATAGTCTCATCTAACGACCAATGTGTACTATAGCTCTGCCTTTCCATTCAAAAGGTTTTAATTTAATTTTTTTAAATTGTCATCTTGTTATTGTCTCTTTTTTCTTGTTTTTTACTATATATTTTATATACTCCCTTATTCCATTTGAACACTGGCTTTGCCTGTGTCCTCTAGTTTAAACTTTATCATTCAGTGTACCTGAGTGTACCTCTAGCTCATCTACCTCATTTTGTTTTAGTGTAACTTTAGTAATTAACTATATGGTAATTATAATATTATAGTAAGTTTTTGTTTTATAGAATTATTAATTGTTATTTTATTTGTATTGGTCATCTATTGAAAGTACCTTTAAGCAACCTACCTCATTTTGTGTATAGTTTTATATATTCTTTTTTTTTATATCTAGATATTTTTATAATTGTCTTTTTTTGCTTTTTTTTCTGTCAAACAGTCCTCTTGTGCAAACTAGTATTGTCCCAGACCTAAACCTCTTGTCTAGTATCTATGACAATTATCACTTTAATGATCAATATTGCAGGTATTATACAGCTCATGATGTGAACAATGTTTTAACATGTTATCATGTGAACTAGCAGCAGGAGGGTTATCAGGCTCGCAGAAGTCAATGTTAAAGTCCCCAGAAATAATTAAGTGGTTTTTGTTCCGTCTGTTCTCTAGTATAAGATTTCTAAGGTTAGAGTTGAATTCAGTCACATCAGTGTTAGGAACCCTGTAGACTGCTCCCACAGTCAGGACAGCCTCGCTACCCTTGACTCTGAAACAGGCAAATATATACTCTCCATAAGGGTCTCTAGATTTAATTACTTTTAAGCAAGTCAGTGTATGGTGGTAGTAAAGAGAAGTACCACCACATCTTTGTACAGGACGACAGTTGTGAATGGCTGAGTAGTTTGGTATGTTGTAGAGTTGAGAAGTGTCCTCTTTTAACCACGTTTCAGTAAACACAATAAAAGAAATATGTTGTCAACTGTTTGAATCAGGGCATTAACATCATTAAAGTGTTTGCTTAGAGATCTTACATTCAAGTTAATTACAGAAACATTATGCAGAAAAAGAAATTACAGAAAAATCACGCAGTTGTGATTTTTGTGTAATGAAGTAAGAGCGATGAGGAAGAACGGCCTATTGACATAGCTCGAGTGCATGGGGGGAGTTGTGTAAAATCCTGGTTTGTGTCTCGGAGAGGCTGCAGGATCCAGTAAGTTCAGTTGAACTTCGGTTTCAACTCTTTTGACCCTGTCGTAGCTCAGTCGATTAAAGCAGCGTCTGGGATGCTCTCGGACGCAGGTTCGAATCCTCGTCACGGCCCTTGTGGATTTGTTAATTTGATGCATCACGCAATTGTGATTTCTGTGTGTAATCAACAAGAAACATGAATGTGAAAAAATCTTAGGATTGGCCTAGTTACAAAATAAGTAGTTAAGAGATACTCATCGGTGCTTACAAGTATATTAAGAAGAGCGAAACTTCCTATTATGATGTTACGACCCCAGGTCGCCTGAAGAACGAGTCTACCCCAATGAGAGTTATTCCACATACGAGACCTAGGTCAGAGGAAAGATATATATATATATATATATATATATATATATATATATATATATATATATATATATTTATATATATATATATATATATATATATATATATATATATATATATATATATATATATATATATATATATATGCAATTAATGTCGGTGCCTAATTTTAGACTATGAGCAGAGGATGAACATGTAAATAACTGACATGACATGTAATGTCGATATTATGCTGACATGATGTGAGGCTCGCAGGACATCTTGACCTCACTTGAGACGCAACTGTCATCAGAGGTGGATGTACTGTGTTAATCTCCTGCAATGAGGAAGAATATAGTCCCCTGTGTTAGTGCTGGAGTGAAGAATACATGTCTGCAAGTGTGAAGACGTTGTTGGGGACTTAGTACACCATCTCTCTGTGAATTTGATAATTAGAGGCAGTCTTGAAGCATTTGGTGGGCGGTCTATGTGAGCGCCATGTTGAGCTTGTGTGAGTGAGCGTCCTCACGTCAGAAATTTTGGGGGTAAGCCTATTTAATCAGTTGTTAATTTAGCCACAAGTGTTTGATCGTGTGCCCAGCGATCATAACGAACATATGTATATGTAGGATAGATAATTCATTGAGGAAGTGAGCTGAAATAAGATTTATTTATTTATTTATTTATTTATTTATTTATGCATATACAAGAAGGTACATTGGGAATGTGTGGATACATAAAATGGTAATTACAGTCTTGTAAAGCCACTAGTACGCGCAGCGTTTCGGGCAGGTCCTTAATCTAAGAAAATTTTAAGTAGGTAAATACTTGCAAGATTTATAAAAAAATGATAACAGATACATGGCAAGAAAAAAAATAGAGAAAATTGTAGGTACAGTGGATTAAAGCACATAGGCAGCTAAGATTGATTGCAATGACAGCTTGAATGGTAGTTGACAAAAATTGGTAGGCACAAAACAGCATATGGCTAGCACATAAATGAACACAATGATAAGGTTGGTAGGGTTAAATACATAAAAATTAGGAGATTGGGTAACACTAGGTACAGAGCAAATTTAAAGCTCAGTGTAGGAAACTAAGAAGATGAAATCAGGTACTTTTTGGTTTTGTTTTTAAATAAGGCAAAACTTTTACAGTTTTTCAATTCACTAGGGAGTGAGTTCCATAGACTAGGTCCCTTAATTTGCATAGAGTGTTTACACAGATTAAGTTTGACCCTGGGGATATCAAAGAGATATTTATTTCTGGTGTGGTGAAAATGGGTCCTATTACATCCATCCAGGGAGAGTTTCAGAGCATGGTTTGCATTTAAAAACAGGGTTTTGTAAATGTAGTTGACACAAGAGAATGTGTGGAGGGAGTTAATATTTAGCAAGTTTAGAGATTTAAACAAGGGAGCTGAATGTTGTCTAAAAGCTGAGTTAGTTATTATTCTGATAGCAGATTTTTGCTGCGTGATGATGGGCTTAAGGTGGTTTGCAGTGGTAGACCCCCATGCACAGATACCATAATTAAGATAGGGGTAGATTAGTGCATAATATAGTGAGAGGAGAGCGGAGTTAGGAACATAATATCTGATTTTGGAGAGTATACCAACTGTTTTAGAGACTTTCTTAGTTATGTGTTGTATGTGGGTGCTGAAGTTGAGTCTCTTGTCTAGGAATAGGCCAAGAAACTTGCCATCATTTTTATTACTGATGTTAATATTGTCTATCTGTAGCTGAATTGCATTTGATGATTTGCTTCCAAATAAGATGTAGTAAGTCTTTTCAATGTTTAATGTTAGTTTGTTAGTTGACATCCAGAAGTGGACTTTTTTTAATTCATTATTCACAACATTATTTAGTGTATGTGGGTTGAGGTCTGAATAGATAAGGGTAGTATCATCAGCAAACAATATAGGTTTGAGAATATTAGAGACATTAGGCAGATCATTTATATATATAAGAAATAGAAGAGGTCCTAAGATACTGCCCTGAGGCACTCCAACGGTAATTGGTAGAGTGGAAGAAGTTGTATCATTGATGGTTACATATTGGTGTCTGTCACTAAGATAGGATCGGATGTAGTCAAGGGCAAGGCCACGGATTCCATAATGCTGAAGTTTAAGTAAGAGGTAGTTGTGATTAACAGTATCAAAGGCTTTTCTTAGGTCAATGAAGAGTCCAATTGGAAACTCATTTTTGTCAAGGGCTGAGTAGATTACGTCAAGGAGACTAATGATTGCATCGTTGGTGCTCTTTTGGGACCGGAAGCCAAACTGGCAGGGGCTGAGTATGTCGAATTTTACGAGGTAGGAATAGAGCTGTTTGTAAATAATTTTTTCAAATATTTTTGATAGAATGGGTAGATTTGATATTGGTCTATAATTATTTATGTCCGCCGGATTGCCTCCTTTATGGACTGGCGTTACTCTTGCTTTTTTGAGGATATCAGGGAAGGTGTGACACTCTATAGATTTGTTGAACAGTAGGGCTATGGGTGAGGCAAGGGCATGGGAGGCTCTCTTGTATACAATGGACGGAATTTCACTGGTGTTCCCTGCCTTGGTTTTTAGAGAGTGTATGATGGACACAACATCTGCCGGGCTGATTGGTGAAAGGAGAAGAGAGTTTGGATAGCTGCCTGAGAGATATGTGTTATATGTGTCTGAGTCTGTGGGATTTTACTGGCAAGATTAGCACCAACCGATGAAAAGAAACTATTAAATTCATTTGCCATTTCTAAATCAGTTGACAGTATATCCCCATCCTTGTAGAGCTTTATTTGGTTATGTGAGTGTTGCTTAGTTCCTAGGATACTAGAGATTGTTTTCCAAGTGCTTTTCATGTTACCTTTTGCTTCATTGAATCTATTCACATAATATGCTAGTTTTGCCTTTCTTATGATACTGGTAAGCATTGATGAGTACCTTTTAGCTACTTCCTTTGAAACTAGGCCAATCCTAAGTTTCTTTTCATATTCGTGTTTCTTGTTGATTGAGTTGAGAATGCCACTTGTGAGCCATGGATTGTTTAATCTTTTGTCAGTTACTTGCTTGGTAAGAAGGGGACAATGAAGGTTGTAGAGACTGAGAGTTTTGGAGAGGAAGAGGTAGCTAATGAATTTATATCCTGGGTATTATTGAATTCAGAATCCCAGAGTAGAGAGAAGAGAGTAGAGATAGAGGAACATCCTGGAGGGCAGAGTGATACATCCACCCTTTCCTGACGCCAGTGGCTCACTGAGTGAGGGAGCCTTGCGACCGGGGACGGCTGCCAGCAACGTCCCAAATGGACTCGTCCAGATGGGGGAGGACCATTCGCGACATGATGAAGTTTAAAAGAAATGTCGGATTGTGGAGTTTTATTTTCTGAGTATATATTTAATTATGTTTTAGCAGGGAAACATTATATTGGCATGATAATGGAATTGCAGGTTTGTTTGGGACGAAATTAATGGAACTTCGAGGCTGGAGGAGTGTATGCTGAACTCTGTGGGAGAGCAGAACCCTATAGTGAGGAAATGTCCTCAAGCTGTGTAGAGGATCAGTGAAGAGGTGTTTCACGTGTTTCTGTGGGATCAGTGGTGAAGCATCACTGGTGTTTGAGGAGAACTTCACGTGTAGCAGTTTGGGAGGACAGCAGAAGAGCCTAGTTGACTAGTTTGGAGAGCCTAGAGATATACATGGTAGTGAGCCTCCAGGAGCAGAACAGAGGTTCATGGTGACCACACATGGGGTATGAGGGGGGGGGTGCTTGATGCTTATTGGCGTGTAAGACACAGAGGAAGGTGAGACATTGATTTCTTCTTGCGTTGGGGAAGGAAGGAAGGAATTATCAAGGGAAAGCGCCAAGCCCTTACGACTATAAAGCACTTGGAAGGGGTCAGGATAAGGATTTGGGATGGGACGAGGGGAAGGAATGGTGCCCAACCACTTAGACGGTCGGGGATTGAACGCCGACCTGCATGAAGCGAGACCGTCGCTCTACCGTCCAGCCCAAGTGGTTGGGTTCTTGTGTTGGGGAATATTATGCAGATATTTCTGGTGTTTCAGCCACAGGCTGAGGTTTATATACTTTCAGGGCTGATTGNGGTCCTCAGGTGTGGAGACGACTATATCTTCACTGTTTCCTCAGAGCCCTGGAGACGAGTGAACAGGGAAGGACAGGGTCACCCCTGCGATACACAGGAGACGAACTGATGAGCTCCTCCGCCTCCTCTGTCCTCAAGTCTAACATGTCTACCATGACGGCTTCCCCGGTCCACATCGAGGGCCAACGGACACCGGCGACTACAAGAAAGGAAAAGAGGGAGAGAAGCTGCTCCATAAGGAGCGCAGGTGAGCAATTAGGTTCCCCTTTTTCTTAAGTAGTATTAAGGCGGTTTTTATCTGTGTTTTGGAAAGATGGGCGTCCGCTTTTTCCGCTGTGGGGGATGGGCGTCTGCTTTCTCCACTGTGGGAGATGGGCGTCCGTTTTCTCCGCTGTGGGAGATGGGCGTCCGTTTTCTCCGCTGTGGGAGATGGGCGTCCGTTTTCTCTGCTGTGGGAGATGGTCGTCTGCTTTCTCCACTGTGGGGGATGGGCATCCGTTTTCTCCGCTGTGGGGGATGGGCGTCTGCTTTCTCCACTGTGGGAGATGAGCGTCCGTTTTCTCCACTGTGGAGATGAGCGTCCGTTTTCTCCACTGTGGGAGATGGGCGTCCGTTTTCTCCACTGTGGGAGATGGGCGTCCGTTTTCTCCACTGTGGGAGATGGGCGTCCGTTTTCTCTGCTGTGGGAGATGAGCGCCCGTTTTCTCTGCTGGGAGTAGATGGTCACCGATTTTTTCTGCTACGACTAGATAGGTGTATGTTTTATCTGTTGTAGGAAGATGGGCGTCAGTATTCTGTGTTGTGAAGAGACTATAATGCCCGTTTTCTTTATGGTTTAGAAATGTACATCCATTTCCAGTATCAAGGTGAAAAGCCTGTTTTCAGAGTAAATCCATTAAACGAGACACCCACTTCTATCCCTCCCTCAACCCGTCTGGAAAGTTATCTAGATATTTGTGATAGTCTGAAAGCATATTACGGTTCCAATAACAGTCTACTTGTAAATTGGCAAGTGAACCTTTGTCCTAAACAGAGAATATTCTCAAGTTATAAATTTGTTGTATTATTAATCGTTAACTTAAAATATAAAAAGTATATGCTGAGTTCGTTTTCTTTGGAACTGTCTGAAGAATTTGGTTTTCTGTAAATGAAATTCTAGGGGCTATTAAAATAGTTTTCGAATTCCATATTTACATAACCAATCATAATGACACCTAACCTAACTTAACTTACCCAAACCTTAACCTAACTTAATCTTATCCTAACCTAACCATGGGTTGGGAGTAGATAATAGATAAATAAGTAGATAGTAGATAAACTTACCTAACCATGGGTTGGTAAGTAGATATTCTTACATAGTGGCTTTGAAGTCATTACCTCCAGGGTACCTCCTCCCCGAGGACTGGTGGAGGTGAGGAGGTAAAGTCTCTGTTTTCCTGATGATTTTACTTCTAGCATTTTTCTTTCCTGTTTCTGTTGATGAGAGCGTACTTGTGTATCCCCTTCTGAGAATTATTTGGCACTATAGTGTGTTGAATATTGTCCTTATGTTTGATTGATCATTTGAGAATGAATTGACAATTGATGAATACAAACAGAAAATGAAGTAAAAATAAGAATATTAATGCACATAATCGTAAAACGCATTTGCTTTATATAAACAATTTTTGATTGTTTAATTATAATATGTTGCTTAAAGTAAAATCTGCCTAAAAGACATATTTATTTATACAAAGTAAAGAGTTTACAGTGGATAAGACAGATGAAGATAATTTGTTCAGTCACTCGGTCAGCCAGGTTAACCCCTTTTGGATGTTTCCAGTAACTGGATGGGTGACCTGACAAACAGGTTCCCACTTGGTTGGTGAGGCCTCGATAAGCCTTACAGCAGGCTTCCTGTCCCCCAGACAATATATAATACCATTAGAGTGAAGCATAGTTCTGTAGATAACATGTCGCTTCTCGATGAAAACCAAAAAACACAAAGGGTGTTGTAAAGTTACAGTTTACTGTAACTTTACTAAAGTTACAGTAAAGTTAAACCTCTGGGACTACTGACAACCAACTCTGAAGTTTTCTCAAAATTATGAGTGTAATTTTGGTATAATATAACAACTCTTCGTCACGTTTGTCCTCTTTGTGCATATTGAAGAGTGTGTTGTAACTACATTGCTTAGTGAAAGACTAACTTACAAATTGTTAAAAAGAAAGCTGAAAAAAAAGGACATTTTAAGGGGGGAACACAATGGCAGACTCAATTCACCCTAATCACGTCTAACCTAATTTTGGAATTAGTTGGACCTAAGTTATGTCATGTTGGGTCCAGTTTGTGCCACAGCTGACCTAGATTATATTGGGTTAAATTTTCTTTCCCCAATTTACAAATTCCCATTTTTTTATATTTCTGCAAATTCGGTTATGTAACCTTTTCACATGTATTGTATTATGTGTAAATACATTCTGTTTGTTATTGTATTTTTGGGCAAGGTGGTCACTACTTTTTTTTTTTAAGTTCATGACTGCATGATTTGCGTGTTGTAGACTGGCAGTGGTGAGAGTGTTGTGCACGCTTCGTGACCTTCTGTGTGTTGATGTGCAACAACCTTCTACCACCGGTTGATACATGTTTGATAAATTATTATTATTATTATTATTATTATTATTATTATTATTATTATTATTATTATTATTATTATTATTATTATTATTATTATTATTATTATTATTATTGTTGTTGTTGTTGTTCTTGCTGTTGTCAATGTTGTTGTTGTTATTGATATTAATATTATTAAAGCACTATTCGACTACTGTATTTTAGGGAATTTCTCGTACGTCTAAACAACGAGGTTTAATGTTTAAAAAAATAACATCTGTGTTATTTCTTTGAAGTTATCAATAAATATTTTATTTTATATTTTTAAGTAAAAATTCAAGTATCAATGAATTTGATGACCTCTTTACCAATAAATAATCAAATTCTAATTTTGTTTTTTGCCATTTTTAGCATGGTAAACACAGCGGATGTGCGAATAATGTTGTACTTAGGGACGTAGTGAACTTATATTTTACTAATATATGTATTGTCAATTTGAAGATCTCACAGATACTGTGTTCAAGATTCTGTAATAAAGAATTAGAATCTATGTTCCACAAGACACGACTAGATTCTATAAAGCAGGATTAGCTTTCATAATACAATATTAGATTATATAAGGCAGGATTAGATTTTATATGCAGGATTAAAGTATATAATATGTACAGGATTAGATTCAAAAGTACAGTACAGTATTAGATTCAATAATACAGTTTTGTATATTCAATAATGCTGCATTGATTCAATAATGAAGTATTTGAATCAACAGTACAATATTAAATTCAATAATACAGTATTGGATTCAATAATACAGTATTAGTTCCAACAATACAGTATTAGTTCCAACAATACAGGATTAAATTCAATAATACTGGATTAAATTATACAGTACAGCATTAGAATCTATAATATGGGATTTGATTTTATGATACAGGATTTAATTCTATGATATGGGATTTGATTCTTTAATACGTGATATGATTCTATGATACTTCCATCCACTTGGGCTCTAGGAGACTCGACCCACGGACCCCACGCGTGAGAGGCCGAAGCTCTATCGACCGAGCTATGGTATTTTTTTTGTATTTTTTGCTTCCGTGTTAGATCCTTGATAAATCAATGGTGAAATAAAGCTGCTTCATTCTGGCATTGTAACCCAGTCTTAATAAGGAAAGTTTCCAGAAACAGCTTCATTTTTGTTATATTATACTTGATTTGATTCTGTGATACAAGCTTTATTTATGTTATATGGGATTAGATTCTATAATGCAGGATTAGATAGGTATGCAGGCGATGAGTCACAATAACGTGGCTGAAGTATGTTGACCAGACCACACACTAGAAGTTGAAGGGACGACGACGTTTCGGTCCGTCCTGGACCATTCCCAAGTCGCTTGTGTGCACAAGCGACTTGAGAATGGTCCAGGACGGACCGAAACGTCGTCGTCCCTTCAACTTCTAGTGT
>WNGS01165339.1:8133432-8141173 GCA_020271785.1 Procambarus virginalis
TCTTTCTCCTCTCCTGATTGAAGAATCTGTCTTCCCTTCATCTTATGCTGCTGTACTGTTCTTTGTTTTCCTTTTTTCAATCTTCATAACTGTGCATTTAGATGGGTTAAATTCTAGCACCCATTCTTCAGCCCAGTTCTAAAGTATATCCAAATCCGTTTGTAATATATTATAATCTATCTCTGTCCTAACTCCTCTCATTAGTTTTGCATCATCTACAAACATTACTATGAAGAAGCCAATTTCCTATCAGATAGTTGACACATATTAGAAACAGAATGGAGCCTATAATCGACCCTTGTGGTAAAGGTCGGTTCTAGGCCCCACTCGGAGCCTCTCTCCACTCTGATGGCTTTGCCCTCACTGAAACCCTTTGCTTCCTTCCTGACCGCTACTATCTGATCCACCGTAACCCTCCCGCTTCCAGCGAGGGACTGCCTTAGGTCTAGAGAGGTCCTAAGGTAGACCTAAGGTAGACCCCCGAGCCACCTTAGGTCACTCCGGGGGACCTCTTACTCTACTCAGTATTGTACCACTTATGAACATGTTATATGGTACAAAATAAGGATTCACCTGCTTTGGGAAATGGTGTTCAGTTTCAAATCTTTGCTAGTGTTTACCGCGAAGGACTTCACACAGATCATCACTCTCTTCTCCGATGCACAGCTTGTAATGTTTGGACAGATAAGAAGTGCTTCAACATATAGCTCTGCAGATCACCCAATGGCGGGAACTGCTTTCACAGTTTTACAGAGTTTAATTATGGAGACTTTCAGGACACTGCGAGTTATAGTTAATATTTCCGTTTCCAAAAGTCAGTTTATTTACGCCATTTCCTGCAGATAAATGACTCTTATAACATATTAACGGTGTGTTGAATACTTGACGAATTCGGCAACCACGTTTTTATCATTGGTTTTTATTACTGATTACTTTTGTCCATATCAAAAATATCAAAAAATATTGTATGAGTATTGTTTCCCCCCCCCCACTCTTTTCTACTATTTTGTTGTACATATTTCCCCATATGTTTCCTCTCTCAGCGAGCACAAGGACGATGCACAAGTCAAAAAACTGAAATAAAGTGTTCCCCACAACATTGAGTTTAGGGTGTGGAGGAGGGCACCTTTCCCCAGGGTGTTTGGGTTGTATTGGTGACTGACCTCATGTGACCTCTCTTGGTGGACCCGATCTTCCGGTAGACCGGGACATCCGAAGTCAACATCAGGAAGCTGGTGCTGGAGGAGGAGGCAGCGGAGCTGGCCAAGAGGCAGGCGGAGCAGAGGATAGCAGAGGAGAGGGATGAGGGAGACGAAGTGGAGGATGAGCAACTGGAAGCGGCCAAGGGCTCTGTGAAAAAAGAGGATTCACAACTGGAAGGAAGAGAAGCAGCAGACGGAGATGAGAACCAAGAGGGCAAGAACAGGAGCTCTGCGGCTGGTGGAGGGTCGGGGGACGGAGCTGAGGAGATAGAAGAGAAAGATGGAGAGAGCACAAAGGCAAGTAGAAGAGGATCGGAGAGTGCAGAAAACACAGTAGATGGTAGCAACAGAGAAAATGAAGAACAGAGAAAGAAAGATAGTGCGGCGACTAAGCAGAAAGATACTCTTCAGAATACATCCCTAAGAAGCACTAGCGAAGGAGTTGAAGAGCATGCCAAAAGTGAAGCGGGTGAGCAGGATGCCACTATTGATGGGGGTGAGCAGGGTGCCACCATTGATGGGGGTGAGCAGGGTGCCACCATTGATGGGGGTGAGCAGGGTGCCACCATTGATGGGGGTGAACAGGGTGCTACCATTGATGGGGGTGAACAGGGTGCTACCGTTGATGGTGGTGAGCAAAGTGCCACCATTGATGGGGGTGAGCAGGGTATTACCATTGATGGTGGTGAACAGGGTGCTGCCGTTGATGGGGGTGAGCAAAGTGCCACCATTGATGGGGGTGAGCAGAGTGCCACCATTGATGGGGGTGAACAGAGTGCCACCATTGATGGGGGTGAGCAGGGTGCCACCATTGATGGGGATGAGCAGGATGCCACCATTGATGGGGGTGAGCAGGATGCCACCATTGATGGGGGTGAGCAGAGTGCCACCATTGATGAGGGTGTGCAGAGTGCCACTGGTGAAGAGGCTGGACACGGTACCAGTAGTGAAGACACCAAAGACAAAAAGGAGACCAATGAAAATGAAAATAACAAAAAGATCTCTTCAAGAAAGAAGTCTAAGAAAGCATTGAATAAAAGAAGTAGAGAAGGAGAAGCAGGAGAAAACATTGTGGATGAGGAAGAAACGGAAGAGAAGCGTCCAGAAGAGGAGACAGGAGGGAGAGAGGGATGGGAAGAAGATGCCACGGGCAGCACCTCTGCCAACCATTCAGGTGCGGGCAGTGATGAAGAAGAGGTAGGAGAGCAGGAGAAAGGCAGTTCAGAGATGGACGAAGGTGCCGAAAATGGGAAGGAGAATGACGAAGGCAGCGGCAGCAAACCTATGATCAAATCTTCCGTCAGGAGCAAGAAAGACGAGGGCGGCACTAAAACAAGTACGATCAACGCGAAAGGTAAATCCAATCACGCCACTAAAGGTAGCAAAGGAAATAGTAAGCAACAAAATAATGCAAAAAACACGAAAGGAAGCACCCGTAAAGTTGGTGTTATAAAGAGAGCAGGCAAGGGACGGACCGTGGACAGCAGCCGAGAGAAAGGAACCAGTGGGACAGCTGGGAAGAAGACAGCCTCCAGCGATGCCTACAACCCAGAGTCCTCCACGGAAGAGGGCCAAGAAGGGAACTCCAAAAGTAGAAAGAGCAAATTATTAGAAACTGGAGAAATAACAAACGACGATGATGGAGAGGATGAGGAGAGTGGAGAAGCTGAAAGTGAGAATGTGGAAAGCGATGGGAGACAGTTCGATGGTGTAGACGAAGGCGGAGACAGGGTGACAAATGAGAACTATGATAACTTTGGTGGAAGTGGCGAGGCAGGGGATGAAGGACTGGAAGGTGAGGACGAAGATGGAGAGACAGTTCAACCCCGTGTCAGGGCAGCTGGGTCACGAGTTCGTCCAAAGTCAGCTATTCGTCCAGGAATTCTCAGCACCAAGGCAGGAAGTAGAAAGGGAGGCGCCGGTAAGTCAAAACAAGTGAGCAGCAAAACTCGATCAAAGAATGAGAGTCGTGCGCAGAGAAGGAACTTGACCCGCCGTGTGAGTATCTCTGAGAACCCGCTTCGCGTGGGCGGCCAACGCGACAACACGCATGGCGAGGGCGCAGAAGGAGCTCCCATGACTGCCTTGGAGGAGCGAACTCATGAGATGATGCTGAGGACGAGCGGACGAGAATTCCTGACGGTGGATGCTGCGCCTCCTCAGCTGTCCTCGCCGAGTTCGATTCACGGCAGGGACACCGGCGACTCAGGCTACAAGGTAGAGTCGCTCCCTGTACCGTACTATCCTCCCTCCCTCACTTCTTTCTTCCAAGTCTCCCAAACCCGAAGTTATATGACCCTTATGGAGACTTAATACCAAAAGTCCCTCTTGAACTCATTCATAAAGACAAGTTTATAATTTGTATGGCTTCATGCATGCTTTATTCACTTACAAGATCTCTCAAGCATGATGCTATTATTTTGATTCATATTTAGATGTGTCTTATAGTTTTATTAACACACTGCTTTTGCACGTTGAAGCACCCGGTATATAGAGTTTTGCAAATTCCTAGGTCTTATTTTTTTGACGAGGCATCTTTTACAGGAGTCCGGCCTCAGCGACAACCTTGGCGCCGAGCAAGACTCTGACGTCTACGACCAGACGGACCCAGAGCGCCAAACTGACGACGAGGATCCCCAGAAGACCTCTAGGAGGAAAACCAAGACGAGACGGAGGAGAAACAAACAGTGGGAGGGACATGGAGGCCCGGCTGGGGACAAGGACGAAGACTATGATGGCGTTGATGGCGAAGACGAAGAGGTGAGTGTCTCACAGATCCACAGTTCTCTCCGAATTTCCCAACATGTTCCTTCTACTTCTTGTTAGATGACAGGTTGTATCTCTCCAGGAAGAATGTCTACATCCTACTTCTTCTCTAAGACGATGAGTCCTTCTTTCCTTTTCTAAAAGTCCCAAGCGTTACAATAACCTTTAAAGTTGACCTGTTAGAGTATTAGAGAGCAAAATTTCCTCATATTCTATACAGTACTCCTGAAGGATACAAACTATTTATAATTGCTCAGTAGAAATATTACAAAAGTTCAACTAGTTATGTTGGAACTTCTAAATTTTACTTGTCTACTGCTGTAGTCTCTTTCGTTCATCTTAAAAGTTGTACAGCACTAAATACGACTTACATGACAACTGCTGGAGGCTATGTGGAGCGTTCTACAAGTTATACAACCTTACACACGACTTACACGACAACTGTTGGAGGCTATGCGGAGCAATCAACAAGTTACTTAGTAAGATCGACAGATTACTAACCAAGATCCAGAATTATAAGTTGGGTTGCACATTTAGCTCTGTCAGTACAGTGGAGAGCCCTTGCTGACGTACCAACCAAAACTCTTGGGAATGCCTCTGTAGTTTGACAGTGATCACCTCTCAGGCACAAGGTTCACAGAGGAAGAAATGTCATGACAGAAGGTTCTTAACTAAAGTTGAAATGCTAACCTATCTTCCTACCATAATAGTACTTATAGCAACTGTTTTGTCGAACGTACAAAAATGGACTGTTACACTCGACAATATTCACGTTCTGTACTGTTTACTTTCTAGAGGACACGAAAAACAAAACAAAACTTAACGTTCCTAGGCCTAGTACAGCACACATATACACGGTAATAGGCGTAAGAGAGCCTACATTAAGCTTGTGAGTGCTTAATCACAATATATAGGTCAGGTTCCTTGGTTACATTTCCACTCTCAGTATGACCATTGGTCTATTTCAATAATACAAAACGTGAACTTTTTATGCGTACAACAGTCCATTTTTTTTGCGTTCGATCAAATAGTTGGTATAAGTACAATCATTACTGGAGGCTGGGCTGTGAAGCTCTCACTTATCATTAGAGTTAAAGTGTGTAACGTATATACGTTAATGTGCATTCTGCAATGTTATGTGCACGTTCAAAGGACAAAGTATATTCCAAGCTCAGATTAACACACACACATATATATATATATATATATATATATATATATATATATATATATATATATATATATATATATATATATATATATATATATATATATATATATATATAGGGAGGTACCACCTCTGGTGCAATTATAGGGACCCACAGCCTCAGAGAAGGGAACACAGAGCATTCAGGGAAAAACTTGCCATTTAACTCTGAATACATGAGGGTGTTCGCTTCTCCTACCACCCCCCTTTTTTATGGTGTACACTTTATTAAGCAAGGTTATACAGTTACATATCTGATTGTATACAAAAAATGAGCATTAAGAGGACACAAAAATAGTTCGCTTCCTAGAGGCTGTAGATTTCCTCGAACTCCTCCGACGTTGGGCAGGAACCGAGGATGCATATATATATATATATATATATATATATATATATATATATATATATATATATATATATATATATATATATATATATATATATATATATATATAATGAATGAAAACTCACACCCCAGAAGTGACTCGAACCCATACTCCCAGGAGCAACGCAACTGGTATGTACAAGACGCCTTAAACCACTTGACCATCACGACCGGACATAATGAGGTGATAGCCGAAGCTATTTGAACCACCTCACCGCCGGCACTCGGATGGTTATCTTGGGCATAGCATTTTACCAAATCACCTCATTCTTTGGGGCACACGTGAGGAACACAAATGCGAACAAGCCTGAATGGTCCTCAGGACTATATGCGAATGAAAACTCACACCTCAGAAGTGACTCGAACCCATACTCCCAGGAGCAATGCAACTGGTATGTACAAGACGCCTTAAAACCACTTGACCATCACGACCGGACATAACGAGGTGATAGCCGAAGCTATTTGAACCACCTCACCGCCGGCACTCGGATGGTTATCTTGGGCATAGCATTTTACCAAATCACCTCATTCTTTGGGGCACACGTGAGGAACACAAATGCGAACAAGCCTGAATGGTCCCCAGGACTATATGCGAATGAAAACTCACACCCCAGAAGTGACTCGAACCCATACTCCCAGGAGCAACGCAACTGGTATGTACAAGACGCCTTAAACCACTTGACCATCACGACCGGACATAATGAGGTGATAGCCGAAGCTATTTGAACCACCTCACCGCAGGCACTCGGATGGTAAAATGCTATGCCCAAGATAACCATCCGAGTTCCGGCGGTGAGGTGGTTCAAATAGCTTCGGCTATCACCTCATTATGTCCGGTCGTGATGGTCAAGTGGTTTAAGGCGTCTTGTACATACCAGTTGCGTTGCTCCTGGGAGTATGGGTTCGAGTCACTTCTGGGGTGTGAGTTTTCATTCGCATATAGTCCTGGGGACCATTCAGGCTTGTTCGCATATATATATATATATATATATATATATATATATATATATATATATATATATATATATATATATATATATATATATATATAACTGAAAACTCACACATCACCAAGTCTCCCATCTCCATATCGACGCAGTGGTACCGGCAACGTGGGGACCTGGTACAACAAGGCGAAGAGACTCTACTTACCAACCACCAGAAACGACACAGTCTCCATCCTCCATATCGACGCCAGTGGTACCGGCAACGTGGGTGACTGGTACAACAAGGCGAAGAGACTCTACGTACCAACCACCAGAAACGACACCACGAGCAACAAGGAGTACTCATCGTCCTGAACAGGCAACACTTTGCTCCATACCAGCAAAGTACTCAGTCCACCACCATCTACATGGACCACAACCATCTTCACTTTTACAGCCAGCCAACTCAACCATCGACTACTTCTATAATGGGCTTGCCAGCTACATCATTTCAGCCTGGAGATTGCTACACCCAGAAGTCTAACTACATCATATCAGACGCCCTCTCCAGCATCACTGAGGTAGAGCTGCTCCACCTCCCACTCTACCTCCCGAGAACGTGACTTCACCAGAACCGAGGCTTCGGGGAGAGTTGTGACAATAATCTCTTCCCACAGATTGAGCCTGCTCTTTCTTCTTATCGTCACGTTCCCAGTAATATGCAAGATACGTTTTACAGTGCTTAAACGTATATCAAGACCAGCCACGCACCTGCAAACTCCCCCTCCCCCCACTCCTGCACACCTGGTCGACCCGCCAACTGCTACTCCCAGCCAAACTACCGACTTGCGGCTGTCCTGCCTCTCATTGGCCGTTCACAACACACCACTCCAGCTCCACACAATCACATTCCTCGCAAGCCAACGTCGGATCACTGGCAGCCTACCAGTCAGAATATATCTAGTGCTCTTGCTGTGAACACCTACTTGACTCACCTTGTGTGATCAAATAGAGGTTGATAGCTTGCGCATATATTCCCAGCACCATTTATCTTTGTATTCCTGTTAACGTAACCAGTTCCCCCCCTTTCAGTTTGTTATATATATTTTACGTGTTTACTTTTACTTTATTTAAATGCAAGGAATTGTCTTTATTTATTTTGTTTTCTAGATTAAGTAAAGTGCATTTTTTTATATTTGTGTTTTCGTGTATCTTACCTTACCTTACCAAGATTATCAGACAAGCAGTCACTCTT
>WNGS01165339.1:8150038-8165893 GCA_020271785.1 Procambarus virginalis
AGATGCCGATGTTAGGTGGGGAGTCCACTCCTTGTCCCATGACCTGTATTTTCTTCAGACTGATGGAGAGTCCGAAGGCCTGGCAGGTTTCACTGAAGCAGGTTATGAACTTCTTCTTATGAAGAACGTCAGAAAGGAGGTTATGAAGGTTATGAAGGAGGTCTTCAGCTGAGTGGACAGTGAGTGCTGTATTGTCTGCATAAAGGAGGTCATGCAGATACCTCAACCTTTGTCTTGGCTCTCAGCCTGGTGAAGTTGAAGAGCTTTCTGTTTGACCTGGTCCAGAGGTAGATGCCTTCTTTGGCAGATCTGAAGGTGTGCTGCAACATAACTATGAAGAAAATCCTGCATAGGGTTGGAGCCAGGACTCAGCCCTGCTTTACTCCGCTTCGGATGTTGAAGCTAGAACCGTCAAAGACCATGGTACCCTTCAGGTTCTCGTGGAAAGATCTGGTGATGCTGCTGAGGAGCCTGAGTGGACATCCGATCTTGGGGAGGATCTTGAACAGGCCATCCCTGCAGACGAGGTCGAAGGCCTTTGTCAGATTTATGAAGGCTACGAAGAGTGGCTACTTCTGTTCCCTGCATTTCTCCTGCAGGTGTCTGAGGAAAAATACCATGTCGATGGTGGACCTGTTAGCTCGAAATCCGCACTGTGATTCTGGGTAGAATCTCTCTGCAAGTTGTTGGAGCCTCTTCATTGTGACTCTAGCAAATAGCTTTCCGACAATGCTGAGGTAATTGTCACCTTTATTCTTGTACAATGTGACGATGTTGGCATCCCTCATGTCTTGTGGTACCACTTCTTCTCTCCAGCAGAGGCAAAGGATTTCATGCAGCTCCATGAGTACGATACCTTTGAAGCACTTCAAGGCCTCGGCAGGGATGCCATCTTTTCCAGGTGTTTTGCCAAAAGCAAGGGAGTCTAGGGCCTCGCTGAGTTCTTCGAGGGTCGGTTCGCTGTCGAGCTCCTTTAACACCGGCAGATGCTCAATTTGACCACCCCACCACACCCAGTACAACAATGACCACTCCACCATACCCAGTACAACAATGACCACCCCAACACACCCAGTACAACAATGACCACTCCACCATACCCAGTAAAACAATGACCACCCCAACACACCCAGTACAACAATGACCACCCCAACACACCCAGTACAACAATGACCACTCCACCATACCCAGTACAACCCTCCCACTCCACTAGCGCTGCACTGTGCTGCCTCTCGTGGCCACCTGGACTGCCTGGACTGCCTCGTCAACTTCTGTGGGGCGGAGGTGGACACGCTGGACTCGAACGGGTGCACTCCGCTCTTCTACGCCGTGACCCTTGGGCACGCCGACTGCACCCAGCTGCTGCTCCACCACGGCGCCCACCCGGACAAGCAGGACCGCAAGGGCCGCACGTCAGTCTCTTAATGTTACGTTAACAATGTAGACTATACTCACGTAGAGCGGATTACTTGCGTAACATTGACTATACTCACATAACATGAACTATGCTCACATAACATGACCGCCACTATGGGGGGCTACTCGCATAACATAGCTTATATAAGTATATGCAAAATAATCAGGACATCACTTGTAATATTTACTTATTAAAATTTGTAATTTTCTTTCCTATCGTCCTTTCTCTTTCTCCTCCTTCCATCGTCTTCTCTTCGTCTTTCTCCCATTCTCTCTTCTTCCTCCTCCTCCTCGCACCCTTTTCTCTTTCTCCTTCTGTCATCCTATTGTGTTCCACGTCTCTGTCTCACATATTTTGTATGGTCTTGCCCGTCTCTTCCTCGACGTCTCCTCTACGGGGTATCTTCCCTCTTTCCTCCCGTTCTGTCTCTTATTTTCCTTTCCGTTACATTTCTCCTGATCTTCGTCTGACATTTCCCTCCTCGCTGTCTCTCTCTGTGATTCTTCATCATTCACCGCTGCCTTGCCGCCCGTCGTGCCCGTGGGCAGGCCGGCCCACTGTGGGGCAGCTAAGGGCCAGCTGGAGACACTCAAGCTGCTGCACCGGAAGGGGGCCGACCTGTGGAAGCGTAACGTCAAGGGGGACCTTCCCCTCCACGAGGCCTGCCAGTCAGGCCGCAAGGACCTTGTCTTGTGAGTATTTGACAGCCGGCTGTCTCTTGTGAGTGCCTGACAGCTGGTTGTGTCTTGTGAGTGCCTGACAGCCGGTTGTGTCTTGTGAGTGCCTGACAGCCGGTTGTGTCTTGTGAGTGCCTGACAGCCGGTTGTGTCTTGTGAGTGCCTGACAGCCGGTTGTGTCTTGTGAGTGCCTGGCAGCCGGTTGTGTCTTGTGAGTGCCTGTCAGCCGGTTGTGTCTTGTGAGTGCCTGACAGCCGGTTGTGTCTTGTGAGTGCCTGACAGCCGGTTGTGTCTTGTGAGTGCCTGACAGCTGGTTGTGTCTTGTGAGTGCCTGACAGCCGGTTGTGTCTTGTGAGTGCCTGACAGCCGGTTGTGTCTCATTTGACCATGCTGAATCAGGGGTCCTGTTTGTTACGTGATATTATCCTACGTGAGTACCATGGTCTGCCTGGCATAGCCCAGTCAGACCTTACCTGGCGTGACCCATGACCGTGACTGCCCTGAAGACACGTCCCACGATCCTTTGCTGGTGCTAAGACCTGCTTCATGGATGTAATAAGGTCATCTCACCTTCCTGTCCTGATCTCTTTTTTTCGACACTCGCGCTCTTAAGACACCTTGATACTGAGCAAGCTGTTGCTACTGTCTCTGGCGTATTGTACTGACTGGTTACGATACCATCTGCTCGTCCTCACAGCGGTATTGTAACTCTTAATCAACATCAATATCCACCACGATGTTGCGTCGGGTAACTCTCGCAGGTCTTATAATGCTTGACTTCACTGGTATCGGACATGTTCTCTCAGCTGGTAACGTAACTCCTTGTTCTCTCATCTGGTAACGTAACTCCGTGTTCGCTCAGCTGGTAACGTAACTCCTTGTTCGCTCAGCTGGTAACGTAACTCCGTGTTCGCTCAGCTGATAACGTAACTTCGTGTTCTCTCAGCTGGTAACGTAACTCCGTGTTCGCTCAGCTGATAACGTAACTCCGTGTTCTCTCAGCTGGTAACGTAACTCCGTGTTCTCTCAGCTGGTAACGTAACTCCGTGTTCGCTCAACTGGTAACGTAACTCCGTGTTCGCTCAGCTGGTAACGTAACTCCGTGTTCTCTCAGCTGGTAACGTAACTCCGTGTTCGCTCAGCTGATAACGTAACTCCGTGTTCTCTCAGCTGGTAACGTAACTCCGTGTTCGCTCAGCTGATAACGTAATTCTGTGATCTCTCAGCTGGTAACGTAATTCCGTGTTCTCTCAGCTGGTAACGTAATTCCGTGTTCTCTCAGCTGGTAACATAATTGTGTGTTCTCTCAGCTGTTAACATAACTGTGTTCTCTCAGCTGGTAACATAACTGTGTTCTCTCAGCTGGTAACATAACTGTGTTCTCTCAGCTGGTAACATAACTGTGTTCTCTCAGCTGGTAACATAACTGTGTTCTCTCAGCTGGTAACATAACTGTGTTCTCTCAGCTGGTAACATAACTGTGTTCTCTCAGCTGGTAACATAACTGTGTTCTCTCAGCTGGTATTGAAACTCAATGTTCTCTCAACTGGTAACTCAAATATATGTCTCTAAGTTTGAACATTCATATATATATATATATGTCTCTCCTAATATATAAACCTTCCAGCTACCCCAAGACAATGGTGCTACCTGGTTAGTGTTCAAAAAAACTATGTTTACAACTCAGTTTTCAAGCAGAATTGACCAAAGTTGAAATGTAAGCTGATCGAATTTGCGTCTTAATTGTGGGGAAAACTGCCAGGATTGATATGAGAGGAGAACTACTAGGGACTTGTACTGTACTAAAAATTACAAATTTACTGTATGTAAAATTTATTCAACTAAAATCTCTAGCTAGGGTCGTAAATCCTAGCTCCTCTTTCTCTAATGACAGACTGTGGGCTGTAAGGGGCAGATGGGGGTGAATCTAGAGGTTGATTGAAGCTTCATAATCCACCTGCAGACAATTATCTCACATTAACTTGTATTTTTTATACAAGGATAAGATTTTAATCGTTCAGTTCTATGACTGAACACTGGTTCTGTTTAAATCAGGGATTTAAACATGTACATAGTCCAGCCTAGCACCATAACTATCAACAGCCAATATATTCTTATACTAATAACACAACAATTTAAATTGTAGAAGTATGATATTAAATGACCTTAAATGTGGTCTAAGTACTATTAACTAAGTACTAAAAATTATATTCAATTGGATAAACTTATATGATAAATTAAAGATAACTAAGCAAGCAATTGTTTATTAAAATGTTCAAGGATATATATATATATATATATATATATATATATATATATATATATATATATATATATATATATATATATATATATATATATATATATATTAGATTTATATGAAGAGGTTAAGTCACCTCGACTGAAGCTTTTCCCACACAAGGGACACTCATGATGTTTTGTTTACCTGGCGAGTTGATACCTGGTTGATACGTGGTTGATGGGGTTCTGGGATTTCTTCTACTCCCCAAGCCCGGCCGAGGCCAGACTTGACTTGTGAGAGTTTGGTCCACCAGGCTGTTGCTTGGAGTGGCCCGCAGGCCCACATACCCACCACAGCCCGGTTGGTCCGGCACTCCTTGAAGGAAACAATCTAGTTTCCTCTTGAAGATGTCCACTGTTGTTCCTGTAAAATTTCTGATGCTCGCTCGTAGGACGTTGAACAACCGTGGACCTCTGATGTTCATACAGTGTTCTCTGATTGTGCCCATGGCACCTCTGCTCTTCACTGGTTCCATTCTGCATTTTCTTCCATGTCGTTCACTCCAGTACATTGTTATTTCAGTGTGCAGATTTGGGACCTGTCCCTCCAGTATTTTCCATGTGTATATTATTTTGTATCTCTCTCGTCTCCTTTCTAGTGAGTACATTTGGAGAGCTTTGAGACGATCCCAGTAATTTAGGTGCTCTATCTCATCTATGCATGCCGCATATGTTCACTGTATTCCCTCAATTTCAGCAATCTCTCCTGCTCTGAAGGGGTAAGTGAGTACTGAACAGTACTCAAGACGGGACAACGCAAGTGATTTGAAGAGTACAACCTTTATGCTTGGAAAAAGATTCAGCTGCTGTACTACAATATTAATACACTTACTGAAATATGAGGCGTTGCCTCACTCTATAACTGACAGACATTTATTGGATATATTAAAGTTACACAAGCATACAATTGGCCAATTAATACACCTAATAACATTCAATATACTTCTCTGAATGGCGGGTGCCTGTCTGACGAGTGTGCCAGACTGGATAACTCTCTTGTCGAGTTTAGGCACGTTATTTTATATCACAGCTTTGCTGTAGATTGTTCTGGTAGCGTTGCTACAGGATTATTTCCTTAGTTGTGTTTGCAGAAAGATGATAGGTGATGATGGTGGAGGTGGAGACAGTGTCACTTTGTGTGCTCCACTCTACACTTATATAGAAATGTTCTAGGAATTTTTCCTTGTAGATATATTGTCCAGGTACTCCCCCAGTTCTAGAGAGTAATCACTGGTGATAAAGATAATTCGGTAAGGTGTCCGGAGCTGATTAATGTTCGTTAAGCACCGCGACACATGTTCACTGTTTGTAAACACACGCGTTCTGGCCTTGGGTGCCCCATAGGTCGCTTACTCCCGAGTTTGGCTCCACCCACTTCCTAGAGCGGGTAGCTTTCAATGAATATTGATTGATTATTTTTACTGTCTAGACATATGATTGAGATAAGATGTGATTATAAAAATAATTAGATATAGGACTTAAAGATTATAAGTAGTACTAGATAGTACTATTGATTCTTATTAAGGATTTGATTTAATCCCTACTGGAAATCAATTCAATTGTTCCAATAGTTTTTTAATTAAGAAATCCTTCTAGAAGCTTCTGGATCCTTGAGAGATCATGCACAAAGTCACGGCACCTATAGGGCCGTATGGTGTACGTGATCATAGGTGGCATTGTCTAGTAGGATCCAGATGTACAATGAATCTGTAGTGATTCTGATATGATTTTGATATGAATTAGATATGATTTTGTTGATTTAGATATGATATAAAAATAATACATTTCTTAGATAATCATATAGATGTAGTGGGTAAAAATTTCCCACACTAATTATGCTCATAAATGGGGCCCAATAAGGACAATTTTTTATTTAAAATAAGGTTAAAGCGCCAAGCCATTACGACTATATAGCAATGGGAAGGGGGGTCAGGATAAGGATTTGGGGATGGGACGGGGGAAAAGGAATGGTGCCCAACCACTTGGACGGTCGGGGATTGAACGCCGATCTGCATGAATCGAGACCGTTGCCCTACCATCCAACCCAAGTGGTTGGACCCAATAAGGACAAGATTAAGCTTTAAAATAATATTAGCTGTCATAATAGTATACTAGGGTATGTCTCAGTATCATATTATGTCCCATCAGCTGATGACATGTGTCTGTCTCATCCTAGGAGGTAGCATAAGGTCCCGCTTAGTGGATTGCATCGTCACCAAAGTTATCATTCCAGGTGGCTACTGTCCATGAAGCCGGACACTGTCAATGCTCCCAATTTGGATGGTCGCTGCCCGCTGCACATAGCGGCCATCAACAACAACATTGAGATGTGCAAGATTCTCATGGACAAGCAGGTACAATGGTGGGGGTGTGAGAGGTACAGGTACAGTGGTGGTATGGGAGGTACAGGTACAGTGGTGGTGTGGGAGGTACTGGTACAGTGGTGGTGGTGTGGGAGGTACAGGTACAGTGGTGGAGTGGGAGGTACAGTGGTGGTGTGGGAGGTGCAGGTACAGTGGTGGTGTGGAAGGTACAGGTACAGTGGTGGTGTGGGATAGTAGGGAGTGCAGCTTAAACGGGATTTTTTTTTAAATATCCCGTTTACGCTGCAGGGGGTTCCAGATCAAATTCGCGTTTACGCTGCCAGGGTTTCCTGATAATTTATCTATTCGCTTTTGTAACATCGAGTTTCCGGTTAAATTTCCGATTTAGAGTTAAAGAATTCTTATGAGAAAAATAATTTTAGAGATCATAGAAGTTTGTTAAGAAAATCTTATAAAAAGTCAGGCAAAGTCCGCTCCCGTCTTTACTGAGAATAAACTCTACCGTCATAAACAAATAGTTTAGACTGTATACTTCTAAGTAGGATTCTTACATAGAAACTAGTATATTTCTATATAACTAAAAATGTAGCATTACATGAGACGCCATTAATTACATGGCCGGCCCCTCCCTCTCCCTATGTCACCTATTCCTACCTCACAGCCTCCTGCCAGACGCGGCCGCCTAGCCTAACCTAGCGTCGTTAATTACCTTGCCTATCCCTCCCTCCTCCATGTCACCTGTTCCTACCTTGCACCCCCTTTCTACCTGTTACCTTACACCCCCCTACCCGTTTCCTACCTTACCTTACCCCCCTCTCCTTCATCGTTATCTTGATATCATTCTCTCATATATCCGTACACCTATTTATATTTTAGACATCGTAACGTTAGTTCCTTTGCCTTAAATGAGTCATCAGATTTGCTTTACACAAATCAACCGAACCACTGTGTGTATTTTACCTCAATAAACTCATTTCAATTTCAATTTCAATTTCAATCTCAATATGACCTTTAATACTTAAGTTGCCACAGGCCTGAGACCCTCAATATCTAAGCTGCCGCCGGCTACCTGCCCCAAGGGGGCCTCAACACCTGACCATTAGACTACCTGTCCACCGTCCGTCAGTCATTGCCAGTGTTCACCGCTGTAATAATTTATATATTCAATAAGGCATTAATAAAACGTATTTATTTATTTATATTTGTATTTAGTCATCTAATTTTAGTTTACACAAGTTATAATAAACGAGTCAGTTATCCTGAAGGTAACAGAAGCTCGCTCTTCAATCCATGTGTATAATATCCATCCTATTTAGTCCTTATCTCTGTAAACAGAATGATAACAGATAGCATTTACGGTTGTACAATATTCATCAAACGCATAAAAAGCTCAAAACAAAAGTACTCACCATTGTTAGATAGTTATTTCTTATGTAGCCTCATCTCTAAGCACATTTTCCGACAAATATCGCTCTTATCGCAACATAGCGTTTCATAGCAGCTCGGCATACTTTTAAATAAGGCATAAGATAGCCTTATTATGTTCCTATCATTCTGCATATAATCTCCGTAAGTAAAACTAGTTTCAAATAGCTTTAATGCGTCTTTTAGATCTTTGTTTGAGATATGATAACAGAAAAATATAGCATATAGCCCACATACGTATGTATTTAGACTCTGGAATCGCTCTGTAAACATATATACATCGTAGTCTGTATAATAATTTAAAAACTCCGAAATCTAGGGTGAATACACATTCCATAAGGATCTAGTATAACTATTTTAATTTTAGATTTGTATTCAGCAATCCAGTGAACCATTACCTCCTTAGAGTCTCTTCCTAATGTGTTTATTATAAACATAATCGGATCATTACTTATTCGTTTCATTATTCTATATATATCCGTCGCTAAATAGCATCCTATATAATCATCTTTATTACCTGTCATATTGTTCAATACAGTATTAATTTGTTTGCAGTTCATGCTCTAGTATCGCACATGACTTCCCGATCAGAATATATTCTCAAGACTCCTGTTGCATTTCCAAATAAGATAATAACTTTTTTCGATTTGACCGGAACAGCAAATTCTAAAGTAATATAGGAAGGGTGTCTCTCAGTCCTTCAGGCGCTAGTCTAAATGCCAGCACCGTTCCTTTTATAAATGAATTATATGTCAAGGTATTACAGGCGTTAAAGCCTACTGTATTTTGAGTCTCATAGTATAGTTTCGAACATTTATTTGAGAATTTACAAGTTATATTAATTAAATTCGTCACATCACATGTAATATATACATTAGATAATTCACAGTGATATAAATAAAGCGGATTAAGCATATACGCTCCAGATACGGCTTCCATATCTGTCATCATAATAAATAATTTATCCGGGATAATTTGACCAGACCACACACTAGAAGGTATGAAACGCTATGCGTACTAGTGGCTTTAGGTATTGTATGTACTAGTTCTATCTATAAATCCAACATTATGTTTGTAACTAATCTTCTATGCATATACTTTTACCTGAATAAACATTTGATTTGATTAAATATAAATATGTGCAAAGAAATCAAACAAAGCGTTCATATCTACGAGACATTGCATCATTGACCTGACCCGTACGCAAGGGGGTAGGGTTAAGGGAGGATTCTAGAACTTTACCGGTCAATACATCATGATACAAGTATCATATACACAACCTAGCAACAAAGCTGCCTATTTGTACATGTTTTCACCGTACAGGAATGTCAAGTACTAAGTACGATCAGTGCAAAATGACAAGAGGCTATTTCACTTCTCAGCTAGTAACTGAATATATCTTAATACATCAGGCATATAAATGTATACATAGTACATAGGAATATATAAAGTATGTTATATACAGTAATACATAGAATTTAAGAATATATACATATATATATAATCATATATTTAATATACACTAGACTAGGCTACACTGTCTTATTTATAGTAAGTTATGATCACATCATATACCAGTCATTCTTGGTGTATGTGGGGTCATAACACCAGTCCTGGACCTAAATAAACAATTCTAGGCCTAATATACGTCTTCTTAGTACAAGTTAAGTTCAAACATGTTGTATACTAGGCCTAGGGAAGTTTGGTTGTAACTTACTTACTCGGGCTTTTTACATAATTAATATCACCAATAGTTGCTATAAATACCATTTTTGGGTGACGGGTTGAAATTGTATCGTGCTTCGTTGTCTTGATATTTGTGATTGTAAATAATCCTTCATCTACCCTGCCTCTCCAACATGCTCTTTATTACTTTCCTTATAACACAATGAGTACACTGACTCCTCCGTCGGCGTCCTGCAGGCAGCGGTCAACCCCATCATGAGGAACTCGCGAGGGCAGCTGCTGACGCCGCTGGACGCCGCTATCGCCCGCAGCAACCGTGGCTGTGCCAAGTACCTCCAGCTGCACGGTGGTGTCGCCGCCTCCAAGCTGACGGACAAGCACGCGCTTCAGAAGGCCATGCAGAGGTGAGGCTCTGCATGGGTACTGGGTCCTCTGGGTACTCTGCATGGGTACTGGGTCCACATGGGTCCTCTGGGTACTGAGGACACCACCGGCCCACCAGTGTCCTCTACCTGAATAAACATTAAGATATGGTCGGTACAGGAGCAGAAGACTTGTGTCTCGTGTTAGCAGGCTGACAGCTCTCCCTTCCCACACCTCAAGGTGAACCTTACCCACTAGTATTCTCTGGAACACGACTCGCCGGGCGTTAACAGTCATGCAGGTCCCCAGTTACTGTGAGTGAACAGGGGCCAACAGTTAAGGATTGGTGCCTAATCAATCCTCCCTTGCCAGGACTCGAACCTGGACCAAATCCCTCGTGATGCACAAGACGAATGAGTTACCACTTTGCCACCAGGAACTGTGGAGAATGGATTGATGAATAGTTAGATAAAGATAGACGAATGATTACATGAACTGATGGACCAAGACAAGCGGTTCCATGAACAGCATTAAAGCAGTTAGGTACATCTATTTCCTTTAGATAGATGGGATTTATTGACAGCATTGTTCCTCCTGGTATTACACGCGCAAGAAGTATGAAACATGTTCAGTACTGATAACGTAGTATATTAATACATATAGAGGCACATTTAGACTGTATTCAGTCTGGTTTATAATATTACTTAAAGTTAGAATATTTTAGTTTTATTGTCACACAAGCCTTTACCACTATATAATGGATAAAGTTCACGGTATAGTTCTGTGTTCCTTTACACAGGCAATAACACTCAATAGACATTAATTGTATAACACACAATCATTCACTAGTCGGAAACAATCTGGCTAAACCAGTTTCAATTACATAACCCGTTAAGATTACTTAAACATATGTATAATGGTACGAAGTCGACACAGTGAATACCTGTTTCACTAGCCTGAATTACCCAAATATACCTGAGGCCCACTATCTTCCTGGTGGGCAGGAACAGGAAGCAGGCGGCTTGTCAAGGGTCCTCAATATTCCTGAGGATTGTTCTCCTATACTGTTACATTCTATTTTTACACTCAGATCTTCATTTATATATCTTATGGAAGCCCCACACAATACACGGTACTCACACACACTGTACTTGAAAGCCGTCGACGGTGTGCAACACAGGCGACACCTCACACGGTCGTCCTACAGCTCCGGGGCTCCAGCCTCCCACCTCACCTCCGGACACCGCTAGCTCAAGACAGTCTTATGCAGGCTATGAGTCACAATAACGTGGCTAAAGTATGTTGACCAGTGGACCATTCTCAATCGACTTGAGAATGGTCCAGGACGGACCGAAACGTCGTCGTCCCTTCACCTTCTAGTGTGTGGTCTGGTCAACAAGACAGTCTTAGTTATGCTGCCTCGTTTACACGCCTCCCCCTCCCCTTCCTCGCTCGTTCCAGTGCTCATTCACTAATTTTTGTAAATACATTATTTATCCTCATTATAGTCGAGGATTCATAGTTTATAGCTTACTTTTTATATCCCTTTCCCATCACTAATTTGTTGACTTTGAGTCACACCTCTCACCTCCAAAACACTGCTTTCCTGAGACTTTGTACGGCACGTTAAATAAATGTACTGCATCTTTTCTTATGAAATGGCAGGTAATTCAAAATTAACCCACTTTAGCTTACACCGAGTCCGGGTCCTCAGGTGTGGAGACGACTATATCTTCACTGTTTCCTCAGAGCCCTGGAGACGAGTGAACAGGGAAGGACAGGTGTCACCCCTGGCGAGTACACAGGAGACGAACTGATGAGCTCCTCCGCCTCCTCTGTCCTCAAGTCTAACATGTCTACCATGACAGCTTCCCCGGTCAACATCGAGGCGCAAACGGACACCGGCGACTACAAGAAAGGAAAAGAGGGAGAGAAGCTGCTCCATAAGGATGCGCAGGTGAGCAATTAGGTTCCCCTTTTTCTTAAGTAGTATTAAGGCGGTTTTTATCTGTGTTTTGGAAAGATGGGCGTCCGCTTTTTCCGCTGTGGGGGATGGGCATCGGTTTTCTCCGCTGTGGGAGATGGGCGTCCGTTTTCTCCGCTGTGGGAGATGGGCGTCCGTTTTCTCTGCTGTGGGAGATGGTCGTCTGCTTTCTCCACTGTGGGAGATGGGCGTCCGTTTTCTCCACTGTGGGAGAGGGGCGTCCGTTTTCTCTGCTGTGGGAGATGAGCGCCCGTTCTCTCTGCTGGGAGTAGATGGTCACCGATTTTTTCTGCTACGACTAGATAGGTGTATGTTTTATCTGTTGTAGGAAGATGGGCGTCAGTATTCTGTGTTGTGAAGAGACTATAATGCCCGTTTTCTTTATGGTTTAGAAATGTACATCCATTTCCAGTATCAAGGTGAAAAGCCTGTTTTCAGAGTAAATCCATTAAACGAGACACCCACTTCTATCCCTCCCTCAACCCGTCTGGAAAGTTATCTAGATATTTGTGATAGTCTGAAAGCATATTACGGTTCCAATAACAGTCTACTTGTAAATTGGCAAGTGAACCTTTGTCCTAAACAGAGAATATTCTCAAGTTATAAATTTGTTGTATTATTAATCGTTAACTTAAAATATAAAAAGTATATGCTGAGTTCGTTTTCTTTGGAACTGTCTGAAGAATTTGGTTTTCTGTAAATGAAATTCTAGGGGCTATTAAAATAGTTTTCGAATTCCATATTTACATAACCAATCATAATGACACCTAACCTAACTTAACTTACCCAAACCTTAACCTAACTTAATCTTATCCTAACCTAACCATGGGTTGGGAGTAGATAATAGATAAATAAGTAGATAGTAGATAAACTTACCTAACCATGGGTTGGTAAGTAGATATTCTTACATAGTGGCTTTGAAGTCATTACCTCCAGGGTACCTCCTCCCCGAGGACTGGTGGAGGTGAAGAGGTAAAGTCTCTGTTTTCCTGATGATTTTACTTCTAGCATTTTTCTTTCCTGTTTCTGTTGATGAGAGCGTACTTGTGTATCCCCTTCTGAGAATTATTTGGCACTATAGTGTGTTGAATATTGTCCTTATGTTTGATTGATCATTTGAGAATGAATTGACAATTGATGAATACAAACAGAAAATGAAGAAACAATAAGAATATTAATGCATATAATCGTAAAACGCATTTGCTTTATATAAACAATTTTTGATTGTTTAATTATAATAAGTTGCTTAAATTAAAATTTGCCTAAAAGACATATTTATTTATACAAAGTAAAGAGTTTGCAGTGGATAAGACAGATGAAGATAATTTGTTCAGTCACTCGGTCAGCCAGGTTAACCCTTTTGGATGTTTCCAGTAACTGGATGGGTGACCTGACAAACAGCTTCCCACTTGGTTGGTGAGACCTCGATAAGCCTTACAGCAGGCTTCCTGTCCCCCAGACAATATATAATACCATTAGAGTGAAGCATAGTTCTGTGGATAACATGTCGCTTCTCGATGAAAACCAAAAAACAAAAAGGGTGTTATATAGTTACAGCTTTACTGTAACTTTACTAAAGTTACAGTAAAGTTAACCCTCTGGGACTACTGACAACCAACTCTGAAGTTTTCTCAAAATAAGGAGTGTAATTATGGTATAATATAACAACTCTTCATCACGTTTGTCCTCTTTGTGCATATTGAAGAGTGGGTTGTAACTACATTGCTTAGTGAAAGACTAACTTACAAATTGTTAAAAAGAAAGCTGAAAAAAAGGACATTTTAAGGGGGGAACACAATGGCAGACTCAATTCATCCTAATCACGTCTAACCTAATTTTGGAATTAGTTGGACCTATGTTATGTCATATTGGGTCCAGTTTGTGCCACAGCTGACCTAGATTATGTTGGGTTAAATTTTCTTTCCCCAATTTACAAATTCCCATTTTTTTATATTTCTGCAAATTCGGTTATGTAACCTTTTCACATGTATTGTATTATGTGTAAATACATTCTGTTTGTTATTGTATTTTTGGGCAAGGTGGTCACTACTTTTTTTTTTTAAGTTCATGACTGCATGATTTGCGTGTTGTAGACTGGCAGTGGTGAGAGTGTTGTGCACGCTTCGTGACCTTCTTTGTGTTGATGTGCAACAACCTCCTACCACCGGTTGATACATGTTTGATAAATTATTATTATTATTATTATTATTATTATTATTATTATTATTATTATTATTATTATTATTATTATTATTATTATTATTATTATTATTATTGTTGTTGTTGTTGTTGTTCTTGCTGTTGTCAATGTTGTTGTTGTTATTGATATTAATATTATTAAAGCACTATTCGACTACTGTATTTTAGGGAATTTCTCGTACGTCTAAACAACGAGGTTTAATGTTTAAAAAAAATAACATCTGTGTTATTTCTTTGAAGTTATCAATAAATATTTTATTTTATATTTTTAAGTAAAAATTCAAGTATCAATGAATTTGATGACCTCTTTACCAATAAATAATCACATTCTAATTTTGTTTTTTGCCATTTTTAGCATGGTAAACACAGCGGATGTGCGAATAATGTTGTACTTAGGGACGTAGTGAACTTATATTTTATTAATATATGTATTGTCAATTTGAAGATCTCACAGATACTGTGTTCAAGATTCTGTAATAAAGAATTAGAATCTATGTTCCACAAGACACGACTAGATTCTATAAAGCAGGATTAGCTTTCATAATACAATATTAGATTATATAAGGCAGGATTAGATTTTATGATGCAGGATTAAAGTATATAATATGTACAGGATTAGATTCAAAAGTACAGTACAGTATTAGATTCAATAATACAGTTTTGTATATTCAATAATGCTGCATTGATTCAATAATGAAGTATTTGAATCAACAGTACAATATTAAATTCAATAATACAGTATTGGATTCAATAATACAGTATTAGTTCCCACAATACAGTATTAGTTCCAACAATACAGGATTAAATTCAATAATACTGGATTAAATTATACAGTACAGCATTAGGTTCTATAATATGGGATTTGATTTTATGATACAGGATTTAATTCTATGATATGGGATTTGATTCTTTAATACGCGATATGATTCTATGATACTTCCATCCACCTGGGCTCTAGGAGACTCGACCCACGGACCCCACGCGTGAGAGGCCGAAGCTCTATCGACCGAGCTATGGTATTTTTTTTGTATTTTTTGCTTCCGTGTTAGATCCTTGATAAATCAATGGTGAAATAAAGCTGCTTCATTCTGGCATTGTAACCCAGTCTTAATAAGGAAAGTTTCCAGAAACAGCTTCATTTTTGTTATATTATACTTGATTTGATTCTGTGATACAAGCTTTATTTATGTTATATGGGATTAGATTCTATAATGCAGGATTAGATAGGTAGTTACACACTGAAATCACAATGGTGTGATGCATCAAATGAACAAATCCACAAGGGCCGTGACGAGGATTCGAACCTGCGTCCGGAAGCATCCCAGACGCTGCCTTAATCGACAGAGCTACGGCATTGTCAAAAGAGTTGAAAGCGAAGTTCTACTGATTTTACTGGATCCTGCAGCCTCTCCGAGGCACAAACCAGGGTTTCACACAACTCCCCCCTGCACTCGAGCTATGTCAATAGGCCGTTCTCCC
>WNGS01165339.1:8282668-8293896 GCA_020271785.1 Procambarus virginalis
TTCATTGGTTGACAGTTGAGAGGCGGGTCCAAAAAGCCAGAGCTCAACCCTCGCAAGCTAGGTGAGTACTGCTCTCTCAATAATCCAGACTTAGACAATCTGGAGGCCATGCGATGGAATCGAACCAACTTGACTTACATGAAGTAATACTTCCTGGTGCAGAATGTTGATGCCCCCCATGGTACAGTTGGTAGTGCGTGTACCTGCAATTCATGGGCGAGGGTTCGATCCCATCGCATGAATACAATAGTTGATGATAAATATATGATATGGGATACAGGAGTGCAAGCAGAGAGTGAGTGTACCTCAAGCGTCAGTGTGTGACTGGTGAGTATACCTCAAGCGTCAGTGTGTGACTGGTGAGTATACCTCAAGCGTCAGTGTGTGACTGGTGAGTGTACCTCAAGCGTCAGTGTGTGACTGGTGAGTGTACCTCAAGCGTCAGTGTGTGACTGGTGAGTGTACCTCAAGCGTCAGTGTGTGACTGGTGAGTATACCTCAAGCGTCAGTGTGTGACTGGTGAGTATACCTCAAGCGTCAGTGTGTGACTGGTGAGTGTACCTCAAGCGTCAGTGTGTGACTGGTGAGTGTACCTCAAGCGTCAGTGTGTGACTGGTGAGTGTACCTCAAGCGTCAGTGTGCGACTGGTGAGTGTACCTCAAGCGTCAGTGTGTGACTGGTGAGTGTACCTCAAGCGTCAGTGTGTGACTGGTGAGTGTACCTCAAGCGTCAGTGTGTGACTGGTGAGTATACCTCAAGCGTCAGTGTGTGACTGGTGAGTGTACCTCAAGCGTCAGTGTGTGACTGGTGAGTGTACCTCAAGCGTCAGTGTGTGACTGGTGAGTATACCTCAAGCGTCAGTGTGTGACTGGTGAGTGTACCTCAAGCGTCAGTGTATGACTGGTGAGTATACCTCAAGCGTCAGTGTGTGACTGGTGAGTGTACCTCAAGCGTCAGTGTGTGACTGGTGAGTGTACCTCAAGCGTCAGTGTGTGACTGGTGAGTATACCTCAAGCGTCAGTGTGTGACTGGTGAGTATACCTCAAGCGTCAGTGTGTGACTGGTGAGTATACCTCAAGCGTCAGTGTATGACTGGTGAGTATACCTCAAGCGTCAGTGTGTGACTGGTGAGTGTACCTCAAGCGTCAGTGTGTGACTGGTGAGTATACCTCAAGCGTCAGTGTGTGACTGGTGAGTGTACCTCAAGCCTCAGTGTGTGACTGGTGAGTATACCTCAAGCGTCAGTGTGTGACTGGTGAGTATACCTCAAGCGTCAGTGTGTGACTGGTGAGTGTACCTCAAGCGTCAGTGTGTGACTGGTGAGTATACCTCAAGCGTCAGTGTGTGACTGGTGAGTATACCTCAAGCGTCAGTGTGTGACTGGTGAGTGTACCTCAAGCGTCAGTGTGTGACTGGTGAGTGTACCTCAAGCGTCAGTGTGTGACTGGTGAGTGTACCTCAAGCCACTCATACAATACACCAAATGTTGCCGTCTTAACATTGAAATATTAAACACATTTAATTTCCTTGCATGTTTCAGTGGAAATATAATATATATATAAGTATATATTAAATCATTCAACGTATATTTCCGTATATAAAAGTTTGTGAGGGTACCACCTCTGGTGCCAATGTGGGGACCCATAGCCTCGGAGAAGAAAATAAAAAGTATTCCAGAGAAGACCTTGTGGTTTCTCACTGAACACTAATATTATCTTCTCCTACCACCCCCATTCTTTTGTATGTACACATATATATTTGTTTTATTTGAACTTTGTTACAAAAAAGGAGTTACATATAGGAAGTATACAAAAAAGGAGTATACATAAAGCCTGGTTGATCAGTCCAGCAACCAGGAGGCCTGGTCGATGACCGGGCCGCGGGGACGCTGAGCCCCGGAAGCACCTCAAGGTAACCTCAAGGTAAGGTAAGGTAATTCCTCACCATCAACATTCATGTCTTCACATTTCCTCGAAGTTTTCTTGTCCACTCATAAATTTGAATGATATTATTCCTCTTTAAAATAGATATTAATGTTTGTGTTAGAAAAGAATTAACTATCAATACGGACTAATAAAGATCCTTCTGGTGTTGTTTCGGCTGTTGTGTTCCTAATTAGTTGTTAATAATTTATTTGTATCAAATTATTTTTGGTCATTTTGAACAAATAGACTTTACGCCTTTACGTCTTAAACTTACTCGTTGTGATTCCCGTTCTTAAGGGGGGGGGGGAGGAACATTATAAATATAGGGAGTATTTGTACCCAACCAGTTGGACCAACTGGGATCGAACGCCGATCCTTGTCCGCACCTGCTCCAGATGCCTCTTGACCTCACAGTTCTCCTGCTATATACTGGCTTACCACTTTCTCCTCATAAATTCCTTCCTCCTCCCTCCTGCTTCTTCATGTCTCCTGCCTGTCCTCCCTCCTCTCAGTTACCAGTTCGTGACATGGCTGCTGTTCCTTCGTCAGGTGGTGGAGGCGGACCCGTCGCTACTGAAGGCGAGGGACGAAGATGGCTACACGCCGCTCCATCTGGCCACCATCGCCGGCAACAGGGCCGTGGTCAAGTACCTCCTGACGAAGGGAGCCGACGTGAAGTCCCTGGACAACGAGAAGCACACAGCCGTCCACTGGGCCACGGGTGAGCACTCACTACGCACCCTCAGCCGCCATGGGGGAAAGATTGGGGCGGGGGAAAGAGATGGGGATAATAAATTCATGAAATATAGGATGAGGATTGAGCATGAGTGCTTTACTCATGGAGCATGAGTAAAGGCTGTCCACTTTAGAATTGTAGAGGTTGTGTTATAATTTAGTAAGACAACCTCTGGTTACTAAGTCAGCGTGTTGGGCTGCTGCCCTTGGTCCGGCTTTACTCCCGCTCACTCACATTTTCATCGAGTGCATTTTGGGAAGGAGCAGAATGGATTTTTTTTTTATTAACACATTTACGTACATCTGCATTTGTGCAGCTACCCTTCTCTATATGAAGGGGAGTACAAAGTGTGTCACAAAACTAGCTACGTGATGCTAAAAAAAACCATCACACAGGATAGTTAGCCATACAGAAGCATGTGAGCAGAAGTCTGCTCTGACAAACTCTGAGTGCATTATGAGGATGTCATCATCAACAAGAGTGAATAAGGTAGCAGTGGTACTAAAAGTCCTCATCTCGCAGGGTGGTTAGTCATACAGGTCCTGGGTTCGTATCCTGTCCGGGGAGGGTTTACTGGGCGCAAATCCTTATTTGTAGCCTGTTAAACTTAACAGTAAAATGGGTACTTGGTTGTAAAAACATTTCTTCGCGGGGGATTAAGAACCTGCCCAAAACGCTACGCGCACTAGTGGCTGTACAAGAATGTAAGAACTCTTGTACATATCTCAAAAAGAAATACGTTCAATTGCCTGCACTGGCACATTTTTAATGCATTATGAGGATGTTGTCAAGAACACGAAAGTGAATAAAATAATGGCATAGCCCCAGGTACCTTATGCCAGCGGGTCTGAATGGTCTGGTAACTGGGCATTCAGTGATGTAGTGTGTGAGATTATGTCCCAGTTCCTGCTCACAGAGTTTCCACCTGGAGTGCTCAGGATTGGGAAATTCGTCACCTGTAGCCACCTGCCACAGGTAACGGTAACCCAACCTGATCCTGGCAACCACTGTGTCACACAGTCTGGTGGACGTTTTGTGCTGCCCGTAAATATAGGTTTCAGATCTGAACAAATCATAGCTTTTTATACTGTTGCTTTCAGGTCGTTGGGAGTCAGTAATTTCTTTCCTTTCAGACCTGAGTGTTTGGAGCAATATAGTTTTGATAGCAGAGACGGGGATACCTAGATCTAATTCATCTTCATATTTTTTACAAGTCAATTTGGCTGCAATGTCTGTCTCATTATGATGGGTTATATTCATGTGTGAAGGTATCCATACAAAAGAGATTCGAAACCCTTTACTCTGTACAACGATTAGGTCATTTATAATTGGTAGTATGAGGTTCTTGCTGTCGATCTTCCAGGAGAAGTTTTCGATTGCTTGAAAATCAGACTTTGAATCATATAATATTATTCCTCTTCCAATGTTTTTTTATGTACTGGTAGCTAGTTGTAGTGCTGCTAGTTCTGCTTGTGTGGAGGTCAGCCAGTTGTTTACCCTGACAGTCTGTGTGCAAATATTATATCTATAAAACCTACATGCTGCTGCAGTCCGTCCAGTAGATGATTGGACTGAGCCGTCGGTGTAGACACAGTGCTCGTGAGATCTTAAATTTTCGATGAAGGAGGCAATTGTTTGAAGTGTGACAGCTTTGAGAAGAGCAAGATTCTCATTACCTTTCTTGGTGACAGGTGTGTATGATACATGAATGGTGGGGTACAGATAAAGAGGAATATCGGAGACAGGTAGATTGCACTTAAAAGGAATGTTGAGTTTGATGAGATTGTAGGCATATTTGCTCAGCCGTTTATCATAAAAGGAGTGAGATGGTATGTCGGCACCAGTCAGTAGGGTGTTAACATTACTAAATAATTTATCTCTGAGCAATGCAGGAGATGAAGGATATATCATGACTTTAGGGCAAAAGGTGGTGTTGACCTGCATGATTCTCTGTAATATGGTGGGAAGCTTCAGTTCTTCCCGCATGTTGATGATTCTTGTGCATTTGGGGCACCAAGAAATATCCTCATGGCCTCATTCTGTACTACTTCAAGTTTGTCCAACACAGAGGCTGGGAAGTTTAAGTGCAGAGCATTATAATCAACGAGAGATCTAACAAACATCATATTGAATAATCTTGCATATTTAATATTGATACCAATATTCTTACTAGTAAGTGTTTTTAGTGGTTTAAATCTTTATTTTAACCTACGGTGTAGATCGTTTACAATGTCACTGTTGATACTAACTCCAAGGTATTTGTGTTGTCCACACGTTTCGATGTTCTAGTTGTTGACCTTGAAAGTTAGAGGGACATGAGATTCTCTAGAGGATGAAGAGCTCTGGATTTAATTATAGAGATAACAAGACCACATTCAATGCTTTTAGCAGTGAGAAAATCAAGTAGAGCTTGAAGACTAGTTTGAGTATTTGCAACAATGTATATGTCATCGGCATAACAGATAACGGCTTCGTTAAGTAATGTGGGAATATCAATTGTTAATTTGTGCATCAGAACATTGAACAGTGTAGGACTTAGCACTCCACCCTGGGGTGTACCCAACTCAAAGGGTGCGCAACGTTTACTTTTGACTCCCTTGAAAAGGACTGAGGCAGTTCTGCTACTCGGGTAACCCCTGAGCCATGTCAACAGTCTCCCTTAACTCCAAAAGAGGCTACTTGTTCTAAGATTATTTCTCTGTTTGCTGCATCAAAAGCAATTTGGAGGAATAAAAAATGCAATAAATGTCGCCTGAAAGCTTGGTCCCTCTCTACTAAAATACTCAACAAAACAAGTTTGTGTGCTTCTTCCAGGAAGGAAACCTTACAGGTTATAAGCAAGGTGGGGCTTAATTTTAAAATAATAGTTTGTCGAGTATAATTCTCTCAAGAACTTCACGCATGCACGACGTCAGAGAGATGGGTCTGAATTTTTGTTAATTAGGCTTGGGTATGAGTATTATGAGTTCCCCCGTGTTTAGCGGTCAGGTAAGACACCCTGCCTTAGACTTCGATTAAACAATTCAAGCAAAGGGCTATTTGGCAGCTCAGCAAGTACTCTCATGGTGTTGTATGTGTAGCCATCCTCTCCAGGAGAGGTAGCCTTACCTTTCTTGAGTGCATTTTTAATTTCAAAGGGGGTTATGCCATAGTTATCCTCAGGCCCTATTTCACTACAGGCAATTTCAATATTGAAGTCACGATATATTTTGGTATTAGCCAGGTGGTGTTGTACACCTAGGGGCAGGCTACTTATGTAGTGCTTGCTTATTGTTGAAGTAGCATGTCGGCATAGTCTACAGGTGAATGGTGATCAAGTTGACGACTGCTAGTATGAGAAATCTTTCTAATTTTATTCCATATTTAGGATGAGAAGGTTGCGTGATTGATGCCTTGCAGAAACTGTTCCCAGTGCTGGTTATACACCTGTTCCTTTAGCTCTCTAAACTCTCGGCTGGCTTTAAGAAATATGTTGAGGGTGTCAGCTGTTTTATGTTTTAAACTGCTCAGCTAGGAATAGAACTCTGTCATGCAGGGGCTTAAGGCGTGAGTCAGTGAACCACCTCTGTCCCTTCCTCACTGTTTTGGGTCTTGTGGATTTTACAATATTGTCATAAAAAACGGTTACTTCAGTGACCAGGTCCTCATATAATGCATTAACAGTAGTAAAACAGTAAGTGTTATACCATTCGGAAATGCGGAATTTGAAGTGCATGTGTCTGTAAATTTTCAGGGATATTGTTATTTTTACTCAAACTTAGGAATTTGACATTATTGATGGTGTATGAACTGAACATGGCAAAATGATCACTAACAAATTCGTTAACAATTGATCCTGTGACGGCATTATCGATGAGACCGTGACCAATGACATAATCAAATCTGCCACCCACGAGGTGTGTGACGTTAGAGGAGTCAAAGTTGAATACTTGCATGTTATTGTCTCTTAAATATTTCACAAAAACCTTACCATTTCTATTTGTTTTGGTGTCAGCCAAGCTAGTATGTCTAGCATTAAAATCACCCATGACAATGGATTGAGGAAAGCTTCCACCATTTGATCGCTCCTTACATATACATTAACTAAGTTAATAAAGCCGGAGGCTGTGGCAATCTGAACTGCTGATAATATGAGTCGTCACTTTTGTGGTTTTTAACATGTTTACACACTAGGTTACTTTTAACATACGTCAAGATACCGACATCATGTGAACCAACATTTGAGAAAGCTACATAACCTGAGAGTTTGGGTGGCATTTATTTTTTTGTGCGTTCAGTATATTGTTCCTGCAGGCACAGTACATCAATGTTGTTGGCACCAGCGTACATCATTAATGCTTGCAGTGTATGGTTCCTGCAGGCACAGTACATCAATGTTGTTGGCACCAGCGTACATCATTAGTGCTTGCAGAGAATGGTTCCTGCAGGCCCAGTACATCAATTTTGTTGGTACCAGGGTACATCATTAATGCTTGCAGTGTATGGTTCCTGCAGGCCCAGTACATCAGTTTTGTTGGTACCTGCGTACATCATTAATGCTTGCAGTGTATGGTTCCTGCAGGTACAGTACATCAATGTTGTTGGCACCAGTGTACATCATTAGATCAAACAGCCTACTGCGCACGCGTCTCACATTCCACGTGAGAAATTTAAGAGTAATTTTGTCGTGTGTAATAGTGTTCATAAACATGACGAAGAGAAGTGTTTACAAGGTTCACAATTTGCAAACTTTTGCTTGCAAGTGAAAAATTTTAAGGGTCAGTAATGTCAAAGAGTTCTTTCATCTGTGCCAAGATCAATGGGTCTTTTTTTATTGAATTAATACAATAGGTACATCTTTATTTGTGCAGCTACCCTAGACTATATGAAGGGGAGTACAGTGTGTCAAAAAAGCTAGCTACGTGGTGCTAAACAAATCCCCATCATATAGGATGGTTAGTCATACAGAGGCATGTGATAAGTAGTCTGCACTGGCAGACTCCGGGTGCTTTATGAGGATATCATAAACACAAGATTGAATAAGGTAGCAGTGGTACTGAGTCTCCATCTCGCAGGATGGTTAGTTATAGAGGGCCATATGTTCAGTAGCCTGCACTGGCATATTTTGGGTGCAATATGGGGATATCTTCAAGAACACGAGAGTGAATAAAGTAATTGCAAAGCTCCAGGTACCTCACGCCAGCGGACTGAATGATCTGGTAACTGGGAATTCGGTGATGTAGTGTGCGAGATCATGCCGCAGTTCCTGCTCACAGAGGTTGCACCTGGAGTGCTCAGGATTGGGAGATCCGTCACCTGTAGCCACCTGCCACAGGTAACGGTAACCCATCCTGATCCTGGCAACTTCTAATTCAACTTCTTCTTTGTTACACGTTAATTTGGCTGCAATGTCTGTCCCATTATGATGGGTTATATTTATATGTGATGGTATCCATACAAAGGAGATTCGAAACCCTTTACTCTGTGCAGCGATTTATACTGCTACATTTATAATTTGTAGAATGAGGTTCTTGCTGTCGCTCTTCCAGAAGGTGTCGATGGCTTGAAGAGCAGAAATTAATCACAAAATATTATTCCTCCAATGTTTTTTAATGTACTGGTAGCTAGTTGTAATGCTGGTAGTTCTGCTTGTGTGGAGGTCAGCCAGTTGTTTAACCTGACACTGACAGTCTATGTGCAAATATCATTTCTATAAAACCTACATGTTGAATTTAATGATGTAGGCATTTTTGATCAGCCATTTGTCATAAAAGGAGTGAGTTGGTATGTTGGCACCAGTCAGTAGGGTGTTAACATCACTAAATAATTTGTCCCTGAGCAATGCAGTCTTTTTTTTTTATTAATACATGAGGTAAATCTGCATTAGTGCAGCTACCCTAGACTATATGAAGGGGAGTACAGTGTGTCAAAAAAGCTAACTACGTGATGCTAAAATATCCCCATCACACAGGATGGTTAGAACAAAAAACAACAATGCAGTCAAGAGGAGCAACAACAAAAAACTCTACGGTGAACACTCTTCGTGTTTCAGTAATGACCCGAGGCTGTGAACTATTCTGGTATTAAATTTACCACCATATTGCCTTAAGCTCAGGTCTGAACCTCCGACACTGAACAAACATTAAATATTAAGTAAAAGAACTAGAATGTGTGTATGTATATGTAGTATGGTTAAGTTAGTTCTCGACTCACAATTGGGAATTCCAGGCCCGAAATCCGGGCTGGACAGAAGGGGTTGGGCACGTTCTTTTTACTTAATGCCTTGGTTCACCTAGCAGTAAATATGTACCCTGGAGTTGTTGGGTTGCATCCTGGGGAAGGTCAGTAGTTTGACCTACGACACACGTCCATAACTATTATATATTTATTTTATATATAATATATGTACCGATTGATTGAATGCATTAAATCATCTTTTCTACACAAACCTGAGACTATTAAACGTCCACCCACACCTCCATCACTCTAAAACTAACACTCTTCCGCCACCATAACCTCCCCACCACGCCACCACCTCCACCACTCTGCCACCATAACCTCACCACCACTCCACCACTCCGCCACCATAACCTCCCCACCACGCCACCACTCCACCACCTCCACCAGTCCGTCACCTCCCGCTCACCATCACCATTATTCGAGTATTCCAGTACCTGCCTTATCATCGACAGGGTACATCATTATTGACAATCCACACATCTTAACCATGTCATAATTAGGTCGAAGAGAAGGATAGGTAGAGACGAGGGGGAATATATAGATGTACATATATATATTCAGTTTTGACCCGAGGCTATATATATATATATATATATATATATATATATATATATATATATATACATATATATATATATATATATATATATATATATATATATATATATATATATATATATATATATATTGTGGGAACCGACCTGTGAGATTTATATATATTTAATTTATATGAATTTATATAGAATTTATATTTACGTTAATTTATATACTTCGATAGCAATTTGTATAATGTTGAGTGGACTGTATTTCTGCAATAATCTCACAAATCGATTCATACACATTAGGGGGGGTTTATAGAATTTATATATATGCTGCCAACCAAACAACAGTATTAAACTACATATATTGTTAAACATTAAAGAGGTTCCTTATCTTATTGTACAGCAGGCCTTAGTCCACCAGGTAAAACTAGGATGTAGACACCAAATTTTCCTCGTGTGAGGTAGCTTCCATCACCCTGGTAACTGATGCACAAAGCATGCTTCCTCGTCTTGTACCTGGCAAAGGGCGCTAGCTATAAAGCCAGAATCCTAATATATGACAGCTATATCAGAGAAAACACTGTACTTGAACCAAATAAAGACCAAGGCTTAATTACCTTTTTTGAGTAGATCATTCGTGTTCTAACCGGTTGCCCAATAATATCTACCTAACATTAATGGCCAAAAATGATTAAATAAACGGGTTTCGGAAAGACACCTCCCTTGTATTGATGACAGCGTGTTGATGATGGCAGACCTTTGGTTTCCATAACACTTCGTCCAAGAGAATTGATAGGAGCCGAATTGCTCCACGACTCTGTGGTCTTAAGAACAACAATGGCTGACCACTCCTCCTACTGACGCCTCCCTCACTTTGTAGAGATGACAGTAACAGATAGAAGAGTCATATTTACTCTATTTTGATACTAATAATTAAGTTAGTTAAAATGAGATGTTTTTATGATGGTAAAAGTCCAAAGACTAATGTATTTAAGAATAATTCCAACACAATAGTTGGTGAATTATAATAGTATGTGGCTATGATATCCCGTTTTCTATAGACGGAAACTGCACTACAAGTTACATTTCTATGGGTAACTTGTTTATACAACAGCAGCAGCATTATCTGCAATTGTATGTAATATTAAATGGTGTCGGATTTTCTGACATATATATATATATATATATATAGTAGATAGCGAGAGAGTATAGAGAGATGAGAGCTAGTAGATAGATGAGAGAGATATGAGAGCTCTAGATAGCTACTAGCTAGCTAGCTAGCCAGATCTTAGATCGACTCCCTATATCTCAGCTCTACTCTCTTTCTCGCTCTTCGCTCTCTCTCGTATCTTCTCTCTATCTCTCTCGCTCTATCTCTCTCTCTATACTCTATCTCTCTCTCTATCATATATCTCTCTACTATCATATATATATATATATATAGAGAGAGAGAGAGAGAGAGTATATGTAAGCTTACTCCTCACCCCAATACATTAGATAATCGGATCTTGCACTCCCATGGAGGCGAGCAGAGAGGATTACACACCAGCCACGCAGGAGTAGAGAGGTTTGGATTATTTGTGTTTTTATATTCTTCTTCCTATCTTTCTCCTCCACCTTGGTGACTAAAAGCTCAGAGGTTTGCGTAGGGAAGGTGGGTGGTGGGTGGTGGGTGGTGGGATGGAGGGCGGTCTCTCTCTCTCTCTCTCCTTAAGCAGACGAAATAAATCCAAACGCCAGCTTCTCTCACCACAAAAGTCTGAACAACACGAAAGCCTTCACAACGGCCCAGCAAGACCCACGTAC
>WNGS01165339.1:8295412-8305663 GCA_020271785.1 Procambarus virginalis
GGTGAGACTGAGGAAGGCGGGAAGGACGAGGAGAGGAAGAGCGCACACGCGAGCACAGGAAACCAGCGAAAGAGGGAGACGAGTGAACTTGGCGCTGAGCCTCAGGAAAAGACAACGGTCCCGGTGCTTCAAGTGAGGACAGCCAACTCAAGTTTGTAACGAATACATGCCGGGAGAAGGTAGGGTGGGCCACACCGCAATTGAGGCAGTGGGCCTGGTGAGAAGTGCACTCCAACTTAGAGTGATCCTAGCTTCCACACAGGGGACAGAGAGAGACAGGACTAGAGCATTTGAGGGTACCATGCCAAACCTCCAGCACTTACTGCAGAGCCGAGGAGATGGAATATACTCCTGAACAGAGCATCTGGCACCAGCAAGAATGACAGAGGGCGGAAGGGTCCTACCATCAAAGGTAACCTTCACAACCCGAAGGGGCAGACGGCGATGACCACGAGGGGGACGAGTAAATGTATCCACCTGGAGGACAGAATGACTCTGGGCCTCGAGGATATGCTTGATATCCTCGTGGCAGTCCTTGAGATCCCTAACACCGGTCGCAACATGGTGCGGGAGGAGAACAGTGCCAACACTGGCATTCAACCGAGCATTCTTCGAGACCCGAACAGGGATCTCGCCAAGGCAGGATAAGGCTGCCAAGCGGGTGGCCGCATCCTGAGAAGGAGCAGCAACGACACGGGTACCAAGACGAGTGGGGTTCAAGGTGACAGAGGCATCCACGGAATCAACAAGATGCCTATGAAGGGAAAAATCGTCAGGAGGAGTTGAATCCAAAGGTTGGAGGTCAAAGTACTTAGTCCATGTAGCAGGACGAAACAAAGCATGGAACGAAGTAGGATGGGAAGGGAGCATACGAGAGCGGCCGTGGCGGGGACGGCGATGAGAACCCTTAGAGAGAGACGGGTCGAAAGGTGCAGTAGTCACAAGAAGAGATGGAGCCGTGCAAGGGGACGAGACGGTCACCACAGCAGGCTTGGGGCTCGACCCAACCACAGAGGAGGGAGGAAGAGTCCGGTCTGGGCCTAAACCGGGTCCTGTAGCGGGGGCTACAGATCCCGGTCTTCCAGGACGGTTGGACTCAGGGGCCTGGTCGCCCACCCCATGAGCCCGGGTAAGAGAAGGCAAGTCGTTATCCATACAGCAAACCAAACATAAGGGATGGGACCTGGAACCAAGGGATACCACCTACCAGGGCAGCCAGGGAGGGCGAGCACGGGCCAGTGCAGGAAGGGTGTGTCGTCCCCAGCGGTGCTCCCCCTTTTCAACAGGGGAGTCCTACTACTTCGTGCATTCTCCCACACTGGTGCTAAGACCCCAGTCTCCCTATCGCCCCAGCCCGGACACCCAACCATCCACTCAGGGCGGCCTCACACAGGCGACCCCTCCAGCGGGTAGTCCGATGGCTCACAAGGCCCCTACATGGTGCCCTTCAGCACGTACACCAGCTAAAGAGGGGGCAGGAGAGGGGGCACAGGCAACCTACACCGGTCCCAGGGACCACACCACTTAAGAATTGTAGACGGCGCCTGCAGAGAGAGAGAGAGAGAGAGACCAGACCAGTATAGAGTCCAACACGCACACTAACAACAAGAAACACCAGTATTGATCTAGTACTTCACTTGGCCTGACCAAAGAAGCCAGCCCAGGATCATACAATATTCAGGGACCACACTGCTCTACACCACAAGTGTCGCAAGTCTAGAGTGCCCTCTCTGGTCCCTGGGAGTGCCGCCCATGTGGCGGGGCGCCACCAGAACGAAGTTCTTCTGGTACTGGAGCATCACATCATAATCATGGTGGGGAACAAGGCAACTCTCTGTCCTCGTGGTTTTCTGGGATTTAAGTCTTGTTTGGATGGTATTTTTTATCTGTTTACATGTTTGCTTTATTCAGTAGGCATTCATAACCTTGGATTATATTATCTTTCCTCTTTATATACCGAGTTTTTTTAAAGGGATATTCCTGTGCGGCGCCTTAAGCCTCTGGCTGGCCCACTGTGCGGGGCCTTAAGCCTCTGGCTGGCCCACTGTGCGGGCCCTAAGCCTCTGGCCGGCCAACTGCGCGGGCCCTAAGCCTCTGGCTGGCCCACTGTGCGGGCCCTAAGCCTCTGGCTGGCCGCGGGCCCTAAGCCTCTGGCTGGCCCACTGCGCGGGCCCTAAGCCTCTGGCTGGCCCACTAAGTGTTGCTTGTTTCTGTTTTACTTGCGCGGAGTATGAGTATTTATGACTCGTATGGTCGCTTCAGTAAGATTTTGCCCCATGTGTTTAACAACTTCTGCTCTGTTGAACCTAAGTTGAAATCTTACTGGGTTTGTCTTCGAAGTGGCTGATAGAAAGTGTGTGGGGCGGGGGTGGGGGGAGGGGGGTCACGGTAGGCTACTGGAACTCTGTCGCTGTACACACGCGGCCTCTATGAGCTCTAGAGGTGAGACAATGCGCGAGTCAGAGGTCAAGCAAGCGAGGGTTCAGTGGAACAGGAGTCAAGTGGGACGGGTTAAGTGCATCAGAGGTCGAATCGGACATCATTTGAGTGATAGGTCAAACAGGTGAGGCATCATGTGCATAAAGGTCAAGAAGGTGAGGGGTCAAGTAGGTGAGGGGGTGAGGGGGGTGAGGGGATAACATGAGGCACAAACACCGAGACTCGCACACAGTGTGAGTGTCTCGGGGTCTGACGTCTGAGTGGACAGCGCTTGGGATTCGTAGTCCAAGGGTCTGGGAATCAGTCCCCGGCTGAGGCGGAAACAAATGGGCAGTTTCTTTCACCATGATGCGCCTATTCACTTAGCAGTAAATAGGTACCTGAGAGTTAGACAGCTGCTACGGGCTGCTTCCTGGGTGTGTGTGTGTGTGTGTGTGTGTGTGTGTGTGTGTGTGTGTGTGTGTGTGTGTGTGTGTGTGTGTGTGTGTGTGTGTGTGTGTGTGTGTGTGTGTGTGTGTGTGTGTGTGTGTGTGTGTGTGTGTGTGTGTGTGTGTGTGTGTGTGTGACAAAATTCATTGGTTGACAGTTGAGAGGCGGGTCCAAAAAGCCAGAGCTCAACCCTCGCAAGCACAACTAGGTGAGTACTGCTCTCTCAATAATCCAGAGACTTAGACAATCTGGAGGCCATGCGATGGAATCGAACCAACTTGACTTACATGAAGTAATACTTCCTGGTGCAGAATGTTTGATGCCCACCATGGTACAGTTGGTAGTGCGTGTACCTGGCGAATTCATGGGCGAGGGTTCGATCCCATCGCATGAATACAATAGTTGATGATAAATATATGATATGGGATACAGGAGTGCAAGCAGAGAGTGAGTGTACCTCAAGCGTCAGTGTGTGACTGGTGAGTATACCTCAAGCGTCAGTGTGTGACTGGTGAGTATACCTCAAGCGTCAGTGTGTGACTGGTGAGTATACCTCAAGCGTCAGTGTGTGACTGGTGAGTGTACCTCAAGCGTCAGTGTGTGACTGGTGAGTGTACCTCAAGCGTCAGTGTGTGACTGGTGAGTGTACCTCAAGCCTCAGTGTGTGACTGGTGAGTATACCTCAAGCGTCAGTGTGTGACTGGTGAGTATACCTCAAGCGTCAGTGTGTGACTGGTGAGTGTACCTCAAGCGTCAGTGTGTGACTGGTGAGTATACCTCAAGCGTCAGTGTGTGACTGGTGAGTGTACCTCAAGCGTCAGTGTGCGACTGGTGAGTGTACCTCAAGCGTCAGTGTGTGACTGGTGAGTGTACCTCAAGCGTCAGTGTGTGACTGGTGAGTGTACCTCAAGCGTCAGTGTGTGACTGGTGAGTATACCTCAAGCGTCAGTGTGTGACTGGTGAGTGTACCTCAAGCGTCAGTGTGTGACTGGTGAGTGTACCTCAAGCGTCAGTGTGTGACTGGTGAGTATACCTCAAGCGTCAGTGTGTGACTGGTGAGTGTACCTCAAGCGTCAGTGTGTGACTGGTGAGTGTACCTCAAGCGTCAGTGTGTGACTGGTGAGTATACCTCAAGCGTCAGTGTGTGACTGGTGAGTGTACCTCAAGCGTCAGTGTATGACTGGTGAGTATACCTCAAGCGTCAGTGTGTGACTGGTGAGTGTACCTCAAGCGTCAGTGTGTGACTGGTGAGTGTACCTCAAGCGTCAGTGTGTGACTGGTGAGTATACCTCAAGCGTCAGTGTGTGACTGGTGAGTATACCTCAAGCGTCAGTGTGTGACTGGTGAGTATACCTCAAGCGTCAGTGTATGACTGGTGAGTATACCTCAAGCGTCAGTGTGTGACTGGTGAGTGTACCTCAAGCGTCAGTGTGTGACTGGTGAGTATACCTCAAGCGTCAGTGTGTGACTGGTGAGTGTACCTCAAGCGTCAGTGTGTGACTAGTGAGTATACCTCAAGCCTCAGTGTGTGACTGGTGAGTATACCTCAAGCGTCAGTGTGTGACTGGTGAGTATACCTCAAGCGTCAGTGTGTGACTGGTGAGTGTACCTCAAGCGTCAGTGTGTGACTGGTGAGTATACCTCAAGCGTCAGTGTGTGACTGGTGAGTATACCTCAAGCGTCAGTGTGTGACTGGTGAGTGTACCTCAAGCGTCAGTGTGTGACTGGTGAGTGTACCTCAAGCGTCAGTGTGTGACTGGTGAGTGTACCTCAAGCCACTCATACAATACACCAAATGTTGCCGTCTTAACATTGAAATATTAAACACATTTAATTTCCTTGCATGTTTCAGTGGAAATATAAATATATATATAAGTATATATTAAATCATTCAACGTATATTTCCGTATATAAAAGTTTGTGAGGGTACCACCTCTGGTGCCAATGTGGGGACCCATAGCCTCGGAGAAGAAAATAAAAAGTATTCCAGAGAAGACCTTGTGGTTTCTCACTGAACACTAATATTATCTTCTCCTACCACCCCCATTCTTTTGTATGTACACATATATATTTGTTTTATTTGAACTTTGTTACAAAAAAGGAGTTACATATAGGAAGTATACAAAAAAGGAGTATACATAAAGCCTGGTTGATCAGTCCAGCAACCAGGAGGCCTGGTCGATGACCGGGCCGCGGGGACGCTGAGCCCCGGAAGCACCTCAAGGTAACCTCAAGGTAAGGTAAGGTAATTCCTCACCATCAACATTCATGTCTTCACATTTCCTCGAAGTTTTCTTGTCCACTCATAAATTTGAATGATATTATTCCTCTTTAAAATAGATATTAATGTTTGTGTTAGAAAAGAATTAACTATCAATACGGACTAATAAAGATCCTTCTGGTGTTGTTTCGGCTGTTGTGTTCCTAATTAGTTGTTAATAATTTATTTGTATCAAATTATTTTTGGTCATTTTGAACAAATAGACTTTACGCCTTTACGTCTTAAACTTACTCGTTGTGATTCCCGTTCTTAAGGGGGGGGGGGAGGAACATTATAAATATAGGGAGTATTTGTACCCAACCAGTTGGACCAACTGGGATCGAACGCCGATCCTTGTCCGCACCTGCTCCAGATGCCTCTTGACCTCACAGTTCTCCTGCTATATACTGGCTTACCACTTTCTCCTCATAAATTCCTTCCTCCTCCCTCCTGCTTCTTCATGTCTCCTGCCTGTCCTCCCTCCTCTCAGTTACCAGTTCGTGACATGGCTGCTGTTCCTTCGTCAGGTGGTGGAGGCGGACCCGTCGCTACTGAAGGCGAGGGACGAAGATGGCTACACGCCGCTCCATCTGGCCACCATCGCCGGCAACAGGGCCGTGGTCAAGTACCTCCTGACGAAGGGAGCCGACGTGAAGTCCCTGGACAACGAGAAGCACACAGCCGTCCACTGGGCCACGGGTGAGCACTCACTTCGCACCCTCAGCCGCCATGGGGAAAGATTGGGGCGGGGGAAAGAGATGGGGATAATAAATTCATGAAATATAGGATGAGGATAGAGCATGAGTGCTTTACTCATGGAGCATGAGTAAAGGCTGTCCACATTAGAATTGTAGAGGTTGTGTTATAATTTAGTAAGACAACCTCTGGTTACTAAGTCAGCGTGTTGGGCTGCTGCCCTTGGTCCGGCTTTACTCCCGCTCACTCACATTTTCATCGAGTGCATTTTGGGAAGGAGCAGAATGGATTTTTTTTTTATTAACACATTTACGTACATCTGCATTTGTGCAGCTACCCTTCTCTATATGAAGGGGAGTACAAAGTGTGTCACAAAACTAGCTACGTGATGCTAAAAAAAACCATCACACAGGATAGTTAGCCATACAGAAGCATGTGAGCAGAAGTCTGCTCTGACAAACTCTGAGTGCATTATGAGGATGTCATCATCAACAAGAGTGAATAAGGTAGCAGTGGTACTAAAAGTCCTCATCTCGCAGGGTGGTTAGTCATACAGGTCCTGGGTTCGTATCCTGTCCGGGGAGGGTTTACTGGGCGCAAATCCTTATTTGTAGCCTGTTAAACTTAACAGTAAAATGGGTACTTGGTTGTAAAAACATTTCTTCGCGGGGGATTAAGAACCTGCCCAAAACGCTACGCGCACTAGTGGCTGTACAAGAATGTAAGAACTCTTGTACATATCTCAAAAAGAAATACGTTCAATTGCCTGCACTGGCACATTTTTAATGCATTATGAGGATGTTGTCAAGAACACGAAAGTGAATAAAATAATGGCATAGCCCCAGGTACCTTATGCCAGCGGGTCTGAATGGTCTGGTAACTGGGCATTCAGTGATGTAGTGTGTGAGATTATGTCCCAGTTCCTGCTCACAGAGTTTCCACCTGGAGTGCTCAGGATTGGGAAATTCGTCACCTGTAGCCACCTGCCACAGGTAACGGTAACCCAACCTGATCCTGGCAACCACTGTGTCACACAGTCTGGTGGACGTTTTGTGCTGCCCGTAAATATAGGTTTCAGATCTGAACAAATCATAGCTTTTTATACTGTTGCTTTCAGGTCGTTGGGAGTCAGTAATTTCTTTCCTTTCAGACCTGAGTGTTTGGAGCAATATAGTTTTGATAGCAGAGACGGGGATACCTAGATCTAATTCATCTTCATATTTTTTACAAGTCAATTTGGCTGCAATGTCTGTCTCATTATGATGGGTTATATTCATGTGTGAAGGTATCCATACAAAAGAGATTCGAAACCCTTTACTCTGTACAACGATTAGGTCATTTATAATTGGTAGTATGAGGTTCTTGCTGTCGATCTTCCAGGAGAAGTTTTCGATTGCTTGAAAATCAGACTTTGAATCATATAATATTATTCCTCTTCCAATGTTTTTTTATGTACTGGTAGCTAGTTGTAGTGCTGCTAGTTCTGCTTGTGTGGAGGTCAGCCAGTTGTTTACCCTGACAGTCTGTGTGCAAATATTATTTCTATAAAACCTACATGCTGCTGCAGTCCGTCCAGCAGATGATTGGACTGAGCCGTCGGTGTAGACACAGTGCTCGTGAGATCTTAAATTTTCGATGAAGGAGGCAATTGTTTGAAGTGTGACAGCTTTGAGAAGAGCAAGATTCTCATTACCTTTCTTGGTGACAGGTGTGTATGATACATGAATGGTGGGGTACAGATAAAGAGGAATATCGGAGACAGGTAGATTGCACTTAAAAGGAATGTTGAGTTTGATGAGATTGTAGGCATATTTGCTCAGCCGTTTATCATAAAAGGAGTGAGATGGTATGTCGGCACCAGTCAGTAGGGTGTTAACATTACTAAATAATTTATCTCTGAGCAATGCAGGAGATGAAGGATATATCATGACTTTAGGGCAAAAGGTGGTGTTGACCTGCATGATTCTCTGTAATATGGTGGGAAGCTTCAGTTCTTCCCGCATGTTGATGATTCTTGTGCATTTGGGGCACCAAGAAATATCCTCATGGCCTCATTCTGTACTACTTCAAGTTTGTCCAACACAGAGGCTGGGAAGTTTAAGTGCAGAGCATTATAATCAACGAGAGATCTAACAAACATCATATTGAATAATCTTGCATATTTAATATTGATACCAATATTCTTACTAGTAAGTGTTTTAGTGGTTTAAATCTTTATTTTAACCTACGGTGTAGATCGTTTACAATGTCACTGTTGATACTAACTCCAAGGTATTTGTGTTGTCCACACGTTTCGATGTTCTAGTTGTTGACCTTGAAAGTTAGAGGGACATGAGATTCTCTAGAGGATGAAGAGCTCTGGATTTAATTATAGAGATAACAAGACCACATTCAATGCTTTTAGCAGTGAGAAAATCAAGTAGAGCTTGAAGACTAGTTTGAGTATTTGCAACAATGTATATGTCATCGGCATAACAGATAACGGCTTCGTTAAGTAATGTGGGAATATCAATTGTTAATTTGTGCATCAGAACATTGAACAGTGTAGGACTTAGCACTCCACCCTGGGGTGTACCCAACTCAAAGGGTGCGCAACGTTTACTTTTGACTCCCTTGAAAAGGACTGAGGCAGTTCTGCTACTCGGGTAACCCCTGAGCCATGTCAACAGTCTCCCTTAACTCCAAAAGAGGCTACTTGTTCTAAGATTATTCTCTGTTTGCTGCATCAAAAGCAATTTGGAGGAATAAAAAATGCAATAAATGTCGCCTGAAAGCTTGGTCCCTCTCTACTAAAATACTCAACAAAACAAGTTTGTGTGCTTCTTCCAGGAAGGAAACCTTACAGGTTATAAGCAAGGTGGGGCTTAATTTTAAAATAATAGTTTGTCGAGTATAATTCTCTCAAGAACTTCACGCATGCACGACGTCAGAGAGATGGGTCTGAATTTTTGTTAATTAGGCTTGGGTATGAGTATTATGAGTTCCCCGTGTTTAGCGGTCAGGTAAGACACCCTGCCTTAGACTTCGATTAAACAATTCAAGCAAAGGGCTATTTGGCAGCTCAGCAAGTACTCTCATGGTGTTGTATGTGTAGCCATCCTCTCCAGGAGAGGAGCCTTACCTTTCTTGAGTGCATTTTTAATTTCAAAGGGGGTTATGCCATAGTTATCCTCAGGCCCTATTTCACTACAGGCAATTTCAATATTGAAGTCACGATATATTTTGGTATTAGCCAGGTGGTGTTGTACACCTAGGGGCAGGCTACTTATGTAGTGCTTGCTTATTGTTGAAGTAGCATGTCGGCATAGTCTACAGGTGAATGGTGATCAAGTTGACGACTGCTAGTATGAGAAATCTTTCTAATTTTATTCCATATTTAGGATGAGAAGGTTGCGTGATTGATGCCTTGCAGAAACTGTTCCCAGTGCTGGTTATACACCTGTTCCTTTAGCTCTCTAAACTCTCGGCTGGCTTTAAGAAATATGTTGAGGGTGTCAGCTGTTTTATGTTTTAAACTGCTCAGCTAGGAATAGAACTCTGTCATGCAGGGGCTTAAGGCGTGAGTCAGTGAACCACCTCTGTCCCTTCCTCACTGTTTTGGGTCTTGTGGATTTTACAATATTGTCATAAAAAACGGTTACTTCAGTGACCAGGTCCTCATATAATGCATTAACAGTAGTAAAACAGTAAGTGTTATACCATTCGGAAATGCGGAATTTGAAGTGCATGTGTCTGTAAATTTCAGGGATATTGTTATTTTTACTCAAACTTAGGAATTTGACATTATTGATGGTGTATGAACTGAACATGGCAAATGATCACTAACAAATTCGTTAACAATTGATCCTGTGACGGCATTATCGATGAGACCGTGACCAATGACATAATCAAATCTGCCACCCACGAGGTGTGTGACGTTAGAGGAGTCAAAGTTGAATACTTGCATGTTATTGTCTCTTAAATATTTCACAAAAACCTTACCATTTCTATTTGGTTTTGGTGTCAGCCAAGCTAGTATGTCTAGCATTAAAAATCACCCATGACAATGGATTGAGGAAAGCTTCACCATTTGATCGCTCCTTACATATACATTAACTAAGTTAATAAAGCCGGAGGTGTGCAATCTGAACTGCTGATAATATGAGTCGTCACTTTTGTGGTTTTTAACATGTTTACACACTAGGTTACTTTTAACATACGTCAAGATACCGACATCATGTGAACCAAATTTGAGAAAGCTACATAACCTGAGAGTTTGGGTGGCATTATTTTTTTGTGCGTTCAGTATATTGTTCCTGCAGGCACAGTACATCAATGTGTTGGCACCAGGCGTACATCTAATGCTTGCAGTGTATGGTTCTTGCAGCACAGTACATCAATGTTGTTGGCACCAGCGTACATCATTAGTGCTTGCAGAGAATGGTTCC